>CM077291.1:48678109-48910609 GCA_039654925.1 Anguilla pacifica
TGGAAAATTCCCCATCAACACACCTGGCAAGGAAAAACCTGCAGAGAATTCCAGAAGTGCCTGGAACCTTTAGAGGGATCCTTTGCTGCCCCCTAGTGGCCAGAATCGCCAATTACCCTGAAATCAAATATATATTTTTAACATAGTCCATAAGACACGACTGTACAAGTCATCTTCCAAAAATACGCTAACATGCCATACCAATGCTGAACAGGAAACAAATCAACAACCCCAGTAAATGCTTCCTGTGTCATTTTATCCAGACATTTATCCAAATATGTCAGATTTTGCCAGAAAGGGCCACTGCCCACCGGCATTGCAGTCAGTCTTATTTAAACTCACGCAGAGATAAGGATCTTCAATTCAGCGATAAAATATGTTGAATTATTGGGACGAAAATAGTGGTGTCACACTGGATTTGGAAATACTACGTCCACCCTTGAGGTGTCACAGGATTCCTGAAATCCACTTTTTCTTTGTATGCCAAAGAAACCCCCCACCCCAACCACCATGCTGATTGGCTGAGACGTTCTACAGTGACTGTAAATCCGATACAGTAATGGTTAACGAAACAGCTCCTTGCACAAACCGTTTTTTAGAAATAATCTTACGAAGTATGTAATACTGCATCGTTAATTATTGTTACTGAATGTTGTAACAGTTGCATAAAAGCAATACGGCACTCCAGGCCGTGCTGCATCATGAATAGTCACGGCAACAGGGGGTTTTTGCAAACACACCGTTTTTGCGCTGTGCCTAGCAACACCCCTGTGGGCATGACTGTATCCACGATACAGCATGGCCTCTAGTGCCACATTGCTCAATTCTGACACAGTGAATATCCTTTAACACAGGTGTGCATAGACATAACAAGGCGAAGAACCCCACAGAAAGCACCCGAAAGTTCATGTAAAATTTTTATTTCAAATACTGACAAAAAAAATCTCTTCTCTGCACTTCTTCCACACAATCAAGACATTCTCTGTACATTTTTTTAAGCGATCATTTAATTATCAGGTGTGTTTCCTCTTTGTCAGTTCCTTTTTTCCCTCTTTGTCTCAAACAATCATCTTTTGACTCGACATGTAAACCCTACTGACGGGAAGCAAGGGTCACCCCCGCAATCCCTGACTTGTTCTTTGGGACGGGGGGTTGGGGGGGTGTTTGATAAAATCTTTTAACAATACAAGGAGCTTTTACACAGGAAAATGACAAAACAAACACTTGAGAAATGTTGTCATTGAAGAGGTTATGCTGGCAGAGCAAGACAATTTGACAACCTGTCGTCATACAGGTTTTCCGTCAGATTTACATTCGGGCGCAGGCTTATCTTGGCGGTGATACAGTGGTCGGGTACCGTCCACCCACGATGCTCTGCAATAAACGCACGCGCGCACGTCCAGAGAATAGCCGTGTGCTTCCACTGTCGACGTCACTCAATGTTACGCCAGAGCGGCAGAGCACGGGCTCCCCCCGATGGCCGAAGAGCGAACAGCAGGCAGGCAGGTTTTCTCTTTCTTCACAGCTGAGCGCCGGCTCACTTCCCCAAGCGGCAACGCCGACAGGGCGCAACCGAAACAACCGGTCTGGGAGTGAAAAACAAAGCAGGTCGCCCGACAGGAAGCCACTCTTTCTTCGTGAAATATGAAAAGCTGTGAGAAAATGAACCAAATTCAAATGACTTCCAATTCTGGGGGGGGGGGGGGGGGGGGGGATCTGGGCTGTGGGAGCGAGGTCTGTTTGTCGCTCTACTTGCCGGTGGACAGGTACCCTCGTTGGGGCCACGCGCCACACAGACGATTGGCTCGTTTGTCAGTTACAGCTATCTAATGAGCAGCACGTTCACTTATTTATATTTATACATACATGGTCTCGCGGTCTCCTGAAATCTGGCCGGCAGCAACGGTAGTGTCAGTTCTGCTGGTGAGACCGGTGCAGCAGAAATTGAATTTTTTAAAAAAAGAGATAGAATTTAAAAAATAAATAATGAAGAAAGCAAAAAAATAAAGAAAGCAAAACACAAAACCGACAGAAGAAGTGTTTTCATACACATAATAGGAGTGAGAGAGTGTTTAAAGAGGATCCATAGCAATTTCAAAGACAAAAACAATCCAAATAAAACAGGAATACACGTCTATGTACAAAACTCGGCTGGGACTGGGGAAGATTATCTCACGGCATCATACAAAAACGAAAGAAGCTTTGAGGTGGAGAAATATACACCCAAGAGAAGGTGCAGGTGCAGGCCCATGTTTAGCGGCTGAACGCAAAATGAATATTCTCGCTTCTTTTAACCCTACCCTGCCAGTTACTACGGCAACGGTCTCAGCGACAGGTGCTGACGGAGAGCAGTCGTTGTGACCCCTTGATGCAAAATTCACCCCAACAACGCATCATCTGGGGCGGGTTCCCCCGCGGGCTGCATATTGTCGGTACGCTCCTCCGAACCCCCAGATAAAGGAGTTACCGGCCTCCAGCACGCTTCGGCGCACGGCGAGTTTCTCCCGACCGCAAAAAAAAAAGCGACTGGCCGTCGAGCCGACCGCGAACAGGAAGCGCGTTCCGCGCGCGCGGAGTCGGCGCGCACGCCGACGCCTTCGCCTGCGCCGCGGCGCCGTTCGGTCTCCGGGCTCCGCGCGGTCACAATCCCGCCACCGTACGGGCCACCCCCGCCGGGCTACGCTAACAGGAATTAGCCCGCGGCCAAAGCCTTTTGACTCCGCGCTGGGTTACCGCGACCCTCTGGAACGGGCCGCGCTCACTAAAGCGTTTACGCGCGGAAGGCGTTAGGCAAGCGATTACAGACCCGCAAGGCATTGTGGGAGGTGTGTTTAATCTGCTCCCCCAGGGTCACATTTGGCCTGTAGAAGTAGCTCACCCTGCTCCTTCTTCACCCCAAACACAACACTTAAGTGCCTACCTACATCTTGCCACTTGACAAACCTCCATTACACTAAATGATAATTATAATGCCTATGTGATATGACCTGGTCATTTTCCAATTCATCCCCAATACACAAAGACTGACCCCTCTCCAAAAAGAGGGTATCTGCAATAAAAATGTCAACAAAAAATTATAATAAAAAATACCCTGGAGTGCTTAATATGCAAGGCATACGGATCCAAGACCTACAATCAACATATAAATGTCTTGCACCACAACGTACACCATTTTTCCCCAAACTGTGGCTTTTCATTGACCATTTGGACTAAATTAGAAACTAAGTGGGAGGTGCCCCTTTTCCACGTACACTGACCTGACCAGACCCGACCCGACCCAACACAACTCAAGAAGAACTCGGCTCATTACGAGATTAGCTCGGCCACCAGAGAGCCAGATAGGGAGTGGGGATTACCCAGCTAAGGCTTTGTCCCTGGCGGATAAGGCCGCTGACATTAGCCCATTAGCTGTCTTGGGGAGGGAAGCGAAGCGGGGGCTGGCAGGCGTCAGTAGCCTACACCCGTCACATCCGTAACACCAGTCACATCCGTAACGGCAGTCACATCAGTAACGCATCACATCCGTAATACCAGTCACACCCGTAACACCAGTCACATCCATAACAACAGTCACATCTGCAACGGCAGTCACATCAGTAACGCGTCACATCTGTAGTATCAGTCACATCCGTAACACCAGTCACATCCGTAACAAGTCACATCTGCAACGGCAGTCACATCAGTAACGCGTCACATCCGTAACAGCAGTCACATCTGTAACACCAGTCACATCAGTAACGCACCACATCCATAACACCTGTCACATCCACTCTCCTACTCGCCCTAAAACCTGACCCAGATTAGCAAGGTCTACCACCATCTTGTTTTTTTTTTCTTCTTCTTGCAAAAACATCCCGCTGTCCTCAATCGGACTCCTGCGTTCTTACGTTTCTTTTCCCCGGGCGAGCTCGAGAACCAGCGCCACAGCGTCACCTACTGCACGCGCGCGCGCAAATGGCACACAGGAGAGGGTTAAGGGGTCACACGGAACGCCGTCACCTAACGGGTAACTCCAGAGCATTTGCAGCGGCCTGATCCCGCTCATGAATCTGAGCAGAGGCCAGGGGGCCAAGGTGAGCCACAGGTCCCCAAACAGGTTCCTGGCCCACCCATTTCCTTTTGGCTGAACCGGCACACCCAACTGAGAGACCGGGAAGATTTCTGACAATTCCTCACAGGATTGTTCTACAATGCTGGCCTCGTAAAAAAAATACAACAGCAAAGAGCACAAATTATGTCAGTTCACATTCTCACACACACACACACACACACACACACACACACACACACACACACACACACACACACACACAGAACCCTCTGCGTGACTTGCCCGAGACATTTTATCTATTGAATGGAAATGCAAATGAGACAGGCAGCTTTTTAAAAAAAAAAACCAAAAAAAAAAAAAACCCACCTCCACCTCCCCCCAGCCCCCCCCCCCCCCCCCCCCAAAAGCACTCCCCTCCCCACTCGTATGTCACCTCATTCACACAAGTTTCTCCCGTCCTGACGGCCCTGGAGTGTTACGTCTACGTGGCCTTTCAAAACAAAAACGTAAATGTGAATCGGAAAGTCGGAGGCTTCACACAGACCGAACAGCAGAGAGCACGCAGACCAAACAGCCCGCCTGGGCTTCCGCTCGCTCAACACACCTGGGAGGCTCCGCTGCTCCCCTTCCCTTGCGTAACCACGGCAATTACACGTGATGTGCTTCCATCGCTCAAGTGTTGCCATCTCTACCGGTTTCTGGTAACAACCGACATCAAAAAAAAAAGAAGAAAAAAAAAGGATCCCCAGTTTACACATAGCAATAATATAAGCACTAATAAGAATGAATGCCACTTTGTCCCAGCCAATAAGATAACGGCAAGATACAGTTCTGTTTTGTCATTGCAGTTTTTTTTGTTTTGTTTGTTTTCTCATATGCAGCGATGTTGGGTACAGGGGTACGTGGGGGGGGGGCAGGCTCGGGATGGGGGGACAGGCTTGGGATGAGGGGGACAGGGGCGGGGCTGATGGGCCCACCAGGTAAAACTAAGGTGGAAGGATACCAGGAGAAATTAAGTGCCTTTTTAGAGCCGCTAACTACAGCCCACTACATCTCGAAAAAACACAGTAACTGCAAGCATGCACCTTGCTCAAAACAAAAAATAAAGCTTGTTAACGACCCAAATCGAGATGGGACTCCTTGGCCTTGGGCAAACCCCCCAAAGCGAGAGGTGCGACTGTTGAAGCATCTGAATCATGTAGTCCTGAACACGACAAATAAGGACTGTAATTATTATTATTATTATTATTCAAATTTTTGAATTTCTCTGTCCTGTTGCCCTTGCTCTAATCTTTGGCTTGTAAATGGCGGTCATCAAAAAGCTGGGTTTCCTCCCCAAGCGATCCAGTGATTATACATCCCTAACCTTCAAATAGAGCACCCCAGTTCACCCAACTGTCCCCAACGAGGAAGATTATCCCCCCCCCCCTTCAAGATTTTCCAGAACTGGTACATTATAGCACCACCTCCAATGCTGGGTGTCTGGAGAGCAAGCTGCACAAGCTGCCCCCAATAAAAAAAAATAAAAATAAAAATAAAACCCAAAATGAAGCGGGACGTCTAAGCGCAGCCTGGCGGAAATGATGGGGCGGGGGGGTGGGGAGAACAGGGCGGGAAGGAGTAGATTTGGGCCGGGGGGGGGGGTGGGGTGGGGTGCGGGGTCGTTGCTAGGCGACGGTCGCGCGGCTCCCCCCTAGCCCGCCAGCTTGCTGGTGACCAGCGAGGACCTCCTCTGTGGCAGGTCCTGCGGCGTGGGGATGTGGTCGCCCGTCACCAGGTTCTTGTCCGGGGCGGCCGACGGCAGCTGCTTCTTCATCTTGGCCTTGGCCATGTTGTAGTCGCCTGAGTCAAAGTACTTTTGCTGAGGGGTATGAGAGAGAGAGAGAGAGAGATAGGGAAAAAAGGAGAGAGAGAGAGAGAGAGAGAGAGAGGGAAGGAGAGAGAGAGAGAGAGAGAGAGAGAGAGAAGGAGAGAGAGAGAGAGAAAGAGAGAAGGAGAGAGAGAGAGAGAGAGGGAAGGAGAGAGAGAAAGAGAGAAGGAGAGAAAGAGAGAGAGAGAGAGGGAAGGAGAGAGAGAGTCAGGGGGTTGCTACGTGAGTGGGACAGGGGTGCACACGTGGCGCTCTCTCGCCATTTCGGCTACTCATCGTGGGACAAACCCAGGTACCTACTGATAAGAGAGCGTGGCGCCATGAAACACAAAAATGGGCGGAGCTACCACACCGTATCAGTGGCCCACAGATCTCAACCAATCATTGTGAAGAGACAGATCTTATGATTGCTTCAAACAAGCCAAAGATTGACAGCTCACTCTAGCTCCACAACTGAATGAGGTCGATGAAACCTCGGTCCCCCATGCTGGCTCTCCACATACCCCTTTCTGTAGCCTCTTCATCAGGAAGTCTGACCCCCCGGGCTTCTGTCCCAAGTTGGGGTACTTGGCTTTCAGCTTGGCCTCCTCCGACTTCAGTGGGTTAGAGTCCTTCTCCTGAGAGTCCTGAACGGAGAGGGTGGAGAGAAAAAAAAACGAGAAAAAAAAAAGACGTTATGAACTTTGAAAAGGCAACGGTGCCTATCTGATACGCAGAAGCTCAAATAAAACAAACAGATGGCCAATGGACATCGTTTGGAATGTCCGTATGCTAAATTATGACATCACAATGAGATATAAATCTTAAGAATCCTCAACTGGCCGAGTGAATATTACTATAGCTTAACTTCACTTAACTTCGTCTCCTTTAGTAATTCTATGAACCGGAGTTTAAATTGGGCTAATAACTAATAATCAAATCAGTGGTAAGTTAAGAAAACAATAACCGAACTAGGACTGCGTTAGCTTTATTTCCTGTGGTGGCTTTCAGTACGATACAACGCCCTATCCTTCTCGGTGACCCGGTAGCTTGTGTCCGTTTTGCTAGCTTCTCGATCGCGTCCTGACCCTTCCTGACGCCGAACGCTTTCGATTCCTTGCATCGCATTCTTCTCCAGTGGATCCCCGAGCAGAGAAAAAAATATGACGTGTCTGAACTCGCAGTGTTTTTAACGAGCTGGGGTGTGTGAACACATTCCATATAAATCTCAGCAGAAAGTGTCTTGCTGCAGGAAAAAAAAAAAGTCTTGACTTTTAAACTCTGAACAAACCCCGTGTTTTCACAAATCTGGTTTAATCAAGGGTACGTGGAATCCCGACAGTCACGAAGAAGAAGGGCTTGAACCCACACACTGCTGCTGCTCCCCAAAGAGAGGACTGATTAGGGCAAGAAAATGGGACAGGAGTCTGGATTCAATCAGCATTCATCCTGAACATTAGCCTGGATTCAATCCACATTAGTCCTGAACATTAGCCTGGATTCAATCCGCGTTAGTCCTGAACGTTAGCATGGATTCAACCTGCATTAGTCCTGAACATTAGCCTGGATTCAACCTGCATTAGTCCTGAACATTAGCCTGGATTCAACCTGCATTAGTCCTGAACATTAGCCTGGATTCAATCCACATTAGTCCTGAACATTAGCCTGGATTCAATCCACATTAGTCCTGAACATTAGCCTGGATTCAACACGCATTAGACCTGAACATTAGCCTGGATTCAATATGCATCATCCCTTAACATTAGTCAGGATTCATGGATTCGTTCAGCATTAGTCTGGAATAAATCAGTATTAACTCAATTTTCGCCTTAAAAACATTCAGGTGCTAATGTTTCAATCACAGCAAAAACAGTATGGACACACAAGGCCTATTTTTTAACAAAACAATAAAAAGGAAATGGGTTGCAATTTCATTTTCATGTGTTTTTCATCTTGAGCGAATCCTTCAGAAAAAATCTGCTTGCTGTTAATTAGGTCATAAACTAAATTAACCAAATTAATTTTTTTTTTAAAAACTAAGGAGAATGCGACGTCCATCGCGAATGACCCTCGTTACTCCCGTTCACCATCGTTCGGCACACGGCACGGTCGTGAAGGACGACTGCAGCACATTCCCGGTTTGTATCGAGCTGCACCAAATCGCCGTGCATTTGAATCACTGAATCCTTCTCAGGTTACAGGTAATGTCATCCGTATCATACAGTCATGCTACGGTCACTATTTCGACCCGAAGAGTCAGTTTCGCTCCCGTGATTAAATACTTCCTGGAATAATGGCTCATGTTTTACAAAGCACAGCAAAAAAAAAAAAAGACTCTGGCTATTCCAACTCCGCAACCCAAAGGCTGCAGGTTCGATTCTCAGGCACGGCCCCTGCTCTTGTACCACTGACCGAAGTACTTAACCTGCATTGCTTCAGTAAATATCCAGCAGCGCAAATGGATGCAATGTAAATGCTATGCTAAAAGTTGTGCAAGTCGCACTGGATAAGAGCGTCTGGTAAATGCCTGTAATGTAATGCAGGGCTCTATGCTAACGTTTTTGCCAAGGAGCACACAGAGAGAGAGAGAGGGAGAGGGAGATCCTGGCATGGCACAACAACGTGCCTTATGACTGACTCAGCCCAACCAGAGGGGATTGATCTGCCTATACTTGTCCATCATACAGGAGTCTGCAGGTGAGAGGCTGAGAGCGCATGTGTGCTTTATCCTCCTCTACCTCTGACCCAAAATCCAGATGCAGGCTCCTCGTTGCACTATAAGAGCACAAAGCTCAGAAACGAGAGCAGGTCTGAAGAGCCTCTCAGGGATTACAGCCCACCAGCTTCCCACAGATCAAGCTATCTGATTGGATGAGGTGCCGGACTCTCCAGAGCTCATAAATCTTTGCCTGGTATGGAGACTGGAAACAGACTGTAAATGGGATTTGAGCAAATTCTACAATCTGCAATGAGTGGGGCTGTGCAGTTCGTACACAATTCTTACTCACTGGAAGCACCGTGCAGCAAATGTTAAAAAAAAAAAAAAAAAAAAATTTATAAAAAAATTTGATGAGCCTGGGGAATTCGTACACACCCCGCTTACACAACCGCACCTCAGTCACTTAATAAATTATCTCTGAGCAGAAATATTTGACACTTTGCCAAGGAAAAAATTTCCCCCAGGGACAGGAGAGGGGGAGTAGGTGTGAACTGCTGACGAAAGACTTTAGTTGTTGTTTAACTTCTCTTTTTTTCTTTCTCTCTTCCCCGAGTGCAAAGGTAGCTCAGGCGCACTGAAGGGTACGGCCATTCTAGAATCTCAAACCACAGGAAGGCGTCCCGGAACATTCCGGAACGTTTCTGGCACACGTGCGGCTTCATCACATCTGACGGTCCTTCGGTTCCCACAGACCAGGCCTCAGCGCTACGAATCAAGCAATTCTGGGACCCTGGGGGGGGGGCTTCTCTGCTATCTGAACCCAAACGCAGCTCACGAGAAAGGACATCAGGTCACTTTTTTTTCTAAACAGGAAGTCGTTTAATAAGCCGAGAATAAACTCTGGGCTACGCGTTTGTCCTTCCTTGGCAGCGGCGCTCCTCCTGCGGAGCGCTGTTGACAGGATGTGGGCGCAGAGGAGGAGGCTCCCGCCGCCGGACGGCCCGTTCGGATTTAAGAACGGAGCGCGAGCTCAAAGCCGACCCGGACGCCGGAGACGCGCCGCTCTCGCCCCGAAACCGACCGAACGCGCGCGTACTTTTAGCGAAACGCTTCCGAAGTCCCCGATGGCTCCGCCCGCTTCTGCTCCCGCGGAGAGCCAAATGAGGGAAAGGGGCAGGTGATTTGGTAAACCACCATTGCAACACACAAATGAGCACCAGGTCCCTTCTCCGCAGCACACAACTGAACATTATGTCAGCGAAGGCTGAAGTTCCTAACAGGAGTGCGTGGTTTGGGCAAGCACACTAGCCACCACCTACTGTGAATGTAGGCCTAAGCCAAAAACGTGGGCAAATTATTAATTGCTATACAACTATGCATGAACATTGCCCTTCATTTCCACTGTCATTATCTTCATAGTGTAATATTTTGGCCATATAACTGTCAGTGGCATCACGTGACCTACACGGTTTATTTTATATACATCAGCTTTTCCCACGGGTTAATATATTCCGAGCACTGGAATGACTGGAGCCAGGGGACACTGTCATGGCCGCTGTAACACCCTGTGCCCAGAATACCCACGTGGCATTGGGACAGTAGGGCTTCATGAACCCACAAAGTGGGTGGAGCTATATAAGCAGAGTCACATTCTTGATGTGGGGTGAAATTTCTTGTTATTGGTTCATACCAGTGACTGACAGCTCAGTGTGTCCTCGCCCATTAAGGTAATCCACTCAGCCATCAGTATTCAGCTCTGACAGCACCTGCCTCGGCCCTTCCTGACCAGGCCAGGCCAGCGCCATTGATCCAGGTAACCTTCACAAAGCCCTCCGATGCCTGAATAATCACTGAGACTCACAGCCAATCACCCCCCCCCCCCCCCAACACAGGTGCAAAATGTAGTATACTGATGACTTCCTGGTCCTAATCTTTATTTTTTTAACCAAAGCCAACAGCAGGAGCTGAGAAGAGAAAAAGATTCAGCATCCTAAAGTAAAACACCCCTTAATAATCCACCACAGGAGCTTCCCAGGTTTGGTGGCGTTTCAAACTGTAAAAAATAAAATAAATAAATATTAGCTGCTGCATTCAACCACAACGACGGGGAAATGACGACATTGAGCCGAGTCAGCCAAATGACTGCACTAAACCCGCTCGCTGAGATCGATTATTTAGCAATCCACGTGCTTCTGTGAATGCCCGGACCAGTGGACCCCGTCACCTCAGGCAGAAACCGGAAAAATAAAAAGCATAGGGTATGACTCATTTTTTTCTCTACACATAGTAAAAACTGCACCAGATCCTCAGCAATCACGACGTCGTGCCAAGAGCACCTTTAACGTTATCGTTTCATAGTTATGGCGAAAAAAGCCTGACATGAACGAATACAATCATTATGGGTCACCTACCAGGCTAACTGCTAATGTAAAAATATGACCTTGCAAGGAAGGGGGTCCCCAAAGGTACCTAATTGGTCATCTAGGATGCTTAAATGAGTACCCTCATGAAGACAGACAGAAAGGTGAGCCCTGAAAGAATATCATTTCATAGCAGCTATAGCTTAGAAATCACAATTTAACAAGGCTGTATATCCAATCATCACCCAGGATAGAAAGCTACATGTCTAGGTGTACATGTTGCGCCTCTCGCGTAATATCGGCTGGAGGCTGTGTTGTAATGTCTGACAGCTAAAACCGTATTTCCAGTGACGCTATATGGCTGCGGTACCTGTACAGCAGACGCAACTTCGGCAATACAGCTTTCACTACGAAGTACCATTCAATGAAACCGCAGCTTTCAAGACAGTAACATTGGCTTAGTTAATACAGTCAGTGTGCAAACGAGTTGGTATAGCCAGCTAGCTGCTGGATTCTGCGCTGAAGCTCGGTGCACTGTTTTATTGAGTACGTAGGCAATTAGCTCATGCTAAAACAATATTAACATTTGGCATTAGCTTTACCAACTACCAGCTTCTGCTTTTTTATCATTTAACGCTACAACAGATGATTATAGCTAGCAAGTTAGCAAACTACAATATTTTTAACAACCAAAACCGGAAAACACTTTGGAGTCAGAAAACAATATCGACCAATGGGGTAGAGGGGTTTGTTGGATTGCTGGACCCACACACCTATCAAAGTGGGGATAACCCGTGCAGAAGGCGGGACTTCCTTGTATATCCCTTACGATCAAAACGTCGAACACGACATTCGAAAATTGTAGGCTGCATTTTTAAATATTCCTGCAATTAGTTGTTGCGTTTGTGCGGGCGGTTAGCTAGGTACCTTGTGAGACCAACGCTTAGCCATACGTATATACTTAAACCATAAACCAATACAGCGAATGCAACAAAGTTAGCAGGTTGCTACAATTTCTACACATCATCCACAAAATCATCAAATATAACTTGCCTGTTTTTCCTCGCCAGACTCCAGCTGAGCCTCCGACTCTTGGTTTTCTGACGACATGTTAGCACAATACAAAATAGTAACGCGCCTTTTTCTCGTCTGAAAAAGGGGGCTTTTACGTAATCACCCCACTCTCCTGCGCCCAGTTCGCCTCTATAATATTTCTATTCTTTTCCAAAATGGCGAATGACAACGGTGACATCATTGTGCGGGATCGCCAGGTTGGGAGAGACCAATACAGTGGCCAGTAAGAAACGAGAAACCATCTGTGCTAATAACCAATGAGAGATCAGTAAATCGACCCTACCGTATTATCGATCTGCTTGCGTCCAGTTGAATAGAATATTTTGAGGTTTTCTGGATTGTAGGCTACACCTCTTCCAATGAGTTTTGAGGCATTTGGTTGGGTCTGAGCATTTTAAACGTTTCTTTACATTTAGATTTCATTCTGCTGCCGCTGCTGTCAGAAGTCATATGATTAACGAACACAAACGTGCCAGTTCCAGTGGCAACTATACATGCCCAAGCAATGACACTACCTCCACCATGAGGGGGTTCTTTGGATCATGAGCAGTGCCTTTCTTTTCCTACATTTTCCCTTTGCATCACTCTGGTGCAGATTAATACTCATCTCATCTGTCCATGAGAGAGAACTCAAAGGTAATTTTTTTTGTATGTACTTTTTTTTTTTTTTAGCAGACTAACCTTGCCGTTCTGTTTTTGCGGCTTACCAGTGGTTTGCACTTTACGGTGAACCCTCTGAGGTTATGCTGGTGTAGTCTTCTGTTTATGGCATTCTTTGACACATCTATGCCTACATCCTGGTCAGTGTTCTTGATCTGTTTGACACCTGAAAATGGGTTTTTCTTCACAACTGAATGTATTCTTTGGTCATCCACTACAGTCTTCTGTGGTCTAACAGGTTGTTTGCTACTGCTGAGCTTACCAGTGCATTCTTGGTTCCTAGCAAAGTATCAAACAGTTGATTTTAATTGGCTAAAAATTGTTCTTTCTCTCTCCACCTTAATTGATGTGTGGTGAGCGTTCTGGCCCAAAATGGCTGCCGTGCATCACCCAGGTGGGTGCTACAAATTGGTGGAGGGTAAGGTGAGATCCCCCTCAACACTGTAAAGCACTTGGAGTATATAGAAAAGTGCTATACAAATTAATTGATTTATTCATTCCTTCATTTTGACACATCCAGTTTTTTGGCTATGTCTCTAGTCTCTAGATTTTTCAGGTTCATGATGGCCTGCTATACTGAAACTGACACCCATTTGGTCCTCATGTTGAGAAACAGCAACAGACTACAAATGCAAATTCCACACCTAGAATCAACTGTACACCTTTGGTTAGCTTTCTTGTGCCTGAACTAATGATGCAAACACACACAGCTGGCCAAGAACATCCAACTGTCCCATTAGTTTTGCTCACCCAGAATGGGGAGACTGTGTTCAAGCAATGGTCCTGTCCCGCCTGGACTACTGCAACTCGCTGCTGGCTGGTCTGCCAGCATCCGCCATCAGACCCCTGCAGCTCATCCAGAATGCTGCAGCGCGTCTGGTCTACAACCTCCTTAGGCATTCCCATGTCACCCCCCTGCTCACTGACCTCCACTAGCTGCCTGTTATGGCTCGCATCAAGTTTAAGACTTTGGTGCTTGCATACCAGGCAGCTAAGGGGTCAGCACCAGGATACATCCAGAGGATCATCAGACCCTACACACCAGACAGACCTCTTCGTTCTGCCGTCTCTGGACGCTTGGCACCTCCCCCTCTTTGTGTCTGTACTTCCCGTTCGCATCTGCTGTCTGTCCTGGCCCCTCGCTGGTGGAATGACCTTCCCGTGGTGGTCAGAACAGCAGAGAATCTGACTACCTTCAAGCGCAGACTAAAGACTCATCTCTTCAGGCTGCACCTCTCCCCCACCCCTCCCTAGCCTCTAGTTTAACTCAATGTACCTAGTTAGGCTAATGTGATCTCGTTAGTTTTGTATTTGGCAGGATTGTTTTGTTGATTCTGATTAGGCAAATGTGATTTTAGTGCTAGTTTTGTACTTGGCAGGATTGTTTGTTTGTTTGCTGAACAGGTTACCCTACAGGGTTGGAGTCCTGATCTATGTGGTCACTTCTGGCACTACGATCTTTACTTCACTCTAGTGTGTTTTTTCTGCACCTCTGCACCTTGAACTGATGCACTTGTTGTATGTCACTCTGGATAAGAGCGTCTGCTAAATGCCTGTAATGTAATGTAATGCAATGTAATGTAATGTGTATAAAAAGGGCTGTAATTCTTATGCCGATCGCTCGATATGGACGTAAATGCCCTCAAACTAAAACTGACAGTCTGCACTTTAACTTTATATTCATTGTTTTATTTCAAATCTAGTGTGCTCGAGTACTAAGCCAAAACAACAAACACTGTCCCCATCCTTTTGCATTTAACTGTAAATATGATTGTTTGTATGATTCTACAAATTCTGGACAATAAGTTTAAGTATAAGAAGAATTTACATCTTGTAATTATTCATATTCACCACTCTGAAGGAAATATGCATGAATTTTGTAAAGGCTGTGAATCAGTCGCTTACAACAAGCAAAGCATGGTTGTTCAAAAACATCTAAATAGTGAAAAATCTGATAGAAGAAACATATACAAATAGCCAAATATTTCTCAAAGTAGATGGCATAATCATGATACCAGTACCTGTATTTATGTATTGTATTATTCTGCAAAAAACTTTCTTTTGGGAATTGGACCGAGGTTGTGAATGCGTCACCAAAATATGCCTCCTTAAAAGTACAGTTTTCAGTGATGAATAAAAATGGGGGGGGGGGGGGGTGTTTAAATTTTTCGGTGTATTTGATGGTGACAAATGACAAGCCTGACACCAAAGTTCAGTATTATGGACTTTGACAAAAACAGATGCTAAGAAACTTTGTCTCTTTCTTCTTCATGGCCTGTTGGGCAGGTAAAGAATAAACCAGACAAACCTTATTACATTAAAGAATAGCCAGGTGCTAAGGAACACATTAATAGTTACTCATTGTACAGCTATATTGTATGGTGTACCAGTCTTTTTTTTTTAACGTAACAGTGGCTTTGCTAATGATTACAGGGCTCAAGATGATTTCTTAGGAAACAAAAAAAAATCACATATAGAAGCCAAAACTGCATGTTTGCATTGTGTTTTGTCTCTTTGGCCTACATTAGTAATGATTATTGCAGTAACCGTTTGCATGAGGGTAGGCATAGTAAACAAAAAAGCATATGTCTCCCATGGGTAAAGTCGTGACAGTAAACTACATAACAGAAATAGAATGACTATGTTGATGACTGTTAAACCATGGCCACGGGATGCATGCCAAGGAAGGCGTCGTCTGTCACCTGTTCCGGTTTTGTCTGTTTATCCGGAATTCCCTTATTTTCAAAACTGAGAACCACACACCCCTATGTAATAACCAACACCATCCCGTCTATTGATGTATGGAATGTTTCCAATGTGGGTTGGGCCAACTGTTGGGAAATTGTTTGTTCATTGACCTACCTTTTTGACGTGTTTTTCTTGTGTATGTATTTATTGTGATGATAGTGCTATAGTATTCGTGAGAACAAAATGTTCTTGTGTTCATGTAATATTCCACCTGATTGTCTCTTTACAAGATGCCAGCAGATTGTTCATTCTCCGTTTTTCTTGAACCAAATTAAACAGACTATTTAAACCCAAATCCATATTAATCACAAATTGATAAACAAAAACACTTGAAAATTAAATCCAGACCTAAACAGTTTGTTTATTTTGTTTATTTTTTGTTTCATGATGTTCAGAATTCTGTTCACAGAATAAGAAGAGATGAGTTCAGCATACACTTTTCACTGATACAACATTTTTCTTTCATTTATATGAACCCCAACAGTTAGTTCATTATTAAGGCTCTTAAAAGGTATAAAACATTTAATGTATTGTTGATGTTGTTATGGTTTGTTTACATTTTGTGTCAGGGTAATCCTTGTTGATGTGGTGGAAACTGGGCATGCCAATGAAGCATATTTGAATTGAATTGAGTTATTCAAGCATCAAATGGCACACCTGGGTTCACAAGAGGCCCTTTGGAATGTTGCCATCATTAAATGTTCTTATGTTCTTCTATTGTGATGCTATGGAGATCTAGAATGTGTCAGCAGGGGATTGGTCCTTATTACCCATTATAAGTGCAAGGACACTAATTTTTCAGATCTGGTCATAAGACCCATGACTCACACTCCTGCTGGTTCACACCCAACCTCACAACCTACAGCAACCAGCCAGATGAGACTGCTCACTCCACTACTAATCAAGCGGACTGAATTTAGTGTGGGCTTTATATTTTTGTATTTAATACAATTAAATACTCATAATTATGCAGAATCAAAGTTGAATTAGAGATCTACAGATTCGAATTTGTAATGTGCCCAGTAATGTATTGTGCAGTATGAGGACAGAGGACTAAATGTACTCTAACTCTCTTGGTTACATTGCATTGTAAATACTGTGAATTGTAAATATGTTTACAAAAATCTAAATAAATAAATAAATAAATACTAGCAGAAGGACCAGTTGGTGATGCTGTATGTTCTCTATGTCCAATATTGCATACACTGTAATGAGCTACCAATGTTTGAGGTGTTGGGACAGGGGAGGGTTTGTGATTTTTTGGTTAAGCTATGTCTGAACTGTAAAAAGCCAAAGCAAGTACAACTTTCCAACAAAACATTGCTGCCCTCTTGTGGATATGTAGAAGAATACCGTACAAACCCTCATACACAGCCTACAGCAATGGTAACCAAGCCTGTTCCTGGAGATCTGCCGTCCTGCAGGATTTCACTCCAACTTCAACAAAGCACATTCATTCAAGAGCTAAAGGTCTGCATTGAGCTGCAAATTAGTAGAGTTAGGTGTGCCAAATTGTTGAAAACCTACAAGATGGTCAATCTCCAGGAACAGGGTTGGTTACCACTGACCTACAGTATGTAAGGTTTCTTAGCTATTGTCAACTTTGAGCATCTTTTAAAAAAATGAGTGATAAAATGAACAAGTACTAAATAGAAACTGCTCGAGGTCCATTGTTATATTTATTATAATTTTTTTAAAAATCATTAATGTTGCTAGTTTTGCAACATTTTAAGGTTTAGCCAAAAATAACCCTTTTTGAAAATAAAAGTTTATCCCACTCCCAAAGAAGACCTTCAAAGGCTTCTCTTTGTTTCATCGTACCATTTGGATTTTAAAATTATGATGGAAACACTGAGAAACAGCCACATGTTATCAATCTAATATCCATCTATTCATTATCTATACCCACTTATCCTGGTCAGGGTCGCGGGGGGTGCTGGAGCCTATCCCAGCATGCATTGGGCAAGAGACAGGAATACACCCTGCACATTCCCTAATGGCCCTTTCAATTCTCTTTGCCATGCTGCCGGTGGGGCTTTTGCATAGAATCTCCAGAATGTTCTCATTTGGACTCCCCCACTCCTGCGGTCCAGCCCCGCATTCATTGCCACTTGCTGCTCCTCACCACTGTCACTTGGCCCCGCCCATCATCTGAGCTGCAATCTGAACAATGTAAACATTGATTGACTGAGCATGTTGGTCACCAACCTACACCCTGAGCCAACCAGCAGAGGATGGGTTTCCCCCTTGAGCCTGGTTCCTTCCGAGGTTTCTTCCCATCTGTCACAGGGAGTTTTTTCTTGCCACTGTTGCTTTAGGCTTGCTCCAGAGAGGGTTTAGGCCAGGGTTGTCTGTGAAGCATATTGTGACATTTGTTTGTAAAATGCACTATATAAATACATTTTGATTGATTGATTGTTTTACTGGTCACCAATCTATCCCAGGACACACACACATTTCACACACACTCATACCTATGCAAACTCCACACAGAAAGGCCGGGATTCGAACCCAGAACCTTCTTGCCGTGAGGTGACACTGTACCACCATGCCACCCCGTCAGTCTAACATTTCAGCTAAATTTCCAAGACATTACTGTAAATTTACTAACAAAAACCACTGCTTTCTATTTTCCTCAAATAATCTGAACAGTACGTAAAATCTACTGAATCTTGTACTAATATGTAGGCTATGAAGCCTGTAAATGGGCGCATTGCATAAAAGGTCTTTGTGTAATGTTCAAGGTTACTTCAGCTTTTTTAAGATCTTTTCATTTTTATTATTATTTATTTTTGTATTGTAATCTGTTTTATTTCTGTATGTTTTTGTTTCTGTTTCCCCCTGGGATTCCGGTATAATTAGAAAAACTGTTGTAACTGTAAGAATTGTGGATCGCATTTAATAAAGAAAGACCAAATATTTAATTCTTCTGCGCTATAAAACCTATTGGATGAAGCTAGTGCCAATCTGGTTGAACATTACGTTTGAGGATTAATGCTATGTATTTCTAGTCTTTCTGCTATGCTATTGGTCAGTTTCTCATTCCGCTCACTGTGATTGGTTAAGTTCTTGAACAGCAACCGCCGCCGGCTATCATTCTAGGCTGCAAATGACTAACAGGAAGTTTTATATATTTACTTAGCAGGGACTCTAGGAAGTAGCTAGCAAGCCAAATAGCTTGCTATATAGCCTGTCGGACGAGCTGTCAACGCAGAAAAAGTTTGGATGAAACATTTAACTGATCTCTAAAACTGCCAAATAATACGGAATACAAAGATTCTGACAGTAAGTAGAAACTTATATATTGATGTTTGTAATGTTCCGTATGTCATGTTTAACTAGTTAGCAAGTTAGAGCTGTGTAACAAACTGCCTCGCTACGGTAGGCTATCTCTTACAACTTTAACTATGTAGTTAACTCGATTGCGATCTAAATGTTACCATGTTTTGCGAGACAGCTTTATGACATGTCGCTTCGTAGTAGTTACTTATATGACTCTAAAATTGTTCTCAGAATGTTTTTGTCTCGGGAGCATTTACTGTGGCCAGATCGAATAAATTGTGAAATGTTATCTAGCCGTTTTGAAATATGCCAGTGAATTTTGGCTATCAAGTTTGGGTGACCGAGGAGACGGCACATGTCAGGGGTAACTGATGCCAGCTCCGAGTTGGCAAACACATCTTTTTGCCTATTTCTTGGTTCATAATGGTAATCATATCGCACAAGTCACAAGTACCAGTCTTCAATATAACAATTTAAAGCGTCATTTAACGCGTAAAAACTGCATGCAATGTAAATTTGAATTATTGTAGAAGATAAACATGAAGTTCGAACCGTATATGCTGTAACTTTCGGATGTCGCACAATCACCGAACTATTGGATGGGCATCCAAGCCAAGAACAGTGGCTGGCGCTCCATGCAACGAACTAGCTAGACAGCCAGCTTCAATCACTAGGCTACACTGTGTTGCTAAGCACACCTTTGGGTTGCTTCTGTATTGTTGCATATCGAGACAGTCGCTGAACAAACCTGTTTTTTTTTAGCGTGTTCGATATGGGGGGGTCATCTGATACTTGTTTTGGCGACAAAAGAATGCCTGCCCATCTGAATGAAACGCGTCGTGCGTCTGAATGGGGGTGGGTTCGGACGAGCCTTTCCCACAGTACTTTCATGGCACCTAGTGTCAATATCCGCGTGCGGCTATGGGAGCGCCAAACATCCTATATTACACAATCCCGCAGTTCGCAGGGACTACCTGATACCGGTAATTTGTGCACTGGCCTTCTTTAGGCAAACATCAATCTTATAGCTTCAGGACAATGCGATATTATTCCTACGCATTTATACGTCTCGTGTTCTTGAGTGTGGGGTTTTAATGGACGACATTTGTTTGTTTTATTGCTGTTTAGCAGGTGTCATAAACTACTTGTTCAGGTCCTCAAACAACCAGTTAAACGGCGAGTAGGCAAGCTGGACTTATGCAAATACAAATATAGTTTTTGTAGACTATGCTCAGTAAAACATGTGATAAGGAGGTGTTATCCTTGAATGTTCAGACAGGCGGGTGTTGCATTTAACACAAGTAAGCTGTATTCCTGTAATAAGGAGGATGTGTTCCCGGTTCCACCCTGCTGTAGCCCAGGTGTCCAGGCCGGCAGGAGGCAGGATGAGCACGCTGACCTACCGGAACCGTCGGTCCGAGGCCCCCCCAGCGAGGCGAGAGGAGGAGGACAGCGACGCCGGCCGGGGGGACGTCCCGGAGGAGGACCAGGACGACTCCAAGGACATCCGCCTCACCCTCATGGAGGAGATCCTGCTCCTCGGCCTGAAAGATAAGGAGGTACTTGGCGCTGCCGCCGTCTGCCCAAAGAGGCTGATCTCAGAACAGCGGGCCCAGGCGTTCGGGGGTGTGGCCGCTGGCCAAGCCCTCGCCCAAGACTGGTCTGAGATGAGTACTGTCACGTGGAGATGGCGGGTCGAAAATGTGTCTGCAGTGTTTCAGGAGCTTTCTTAAAAGGGCAGTGTTGCCAAGGGAGATCTGTCACTAGGTCGAGGGACTTTCAGAGTTATCCTTTTGGGTTTGAACCCCTCCCCAAATAAATAAATAAATAAATAAATAACAATAATAATAAAATACCTATAAACATGTGAAAGTTGTCCACAAACAACCTGAAATCCAAAGTGTGTCTGTTGGGTTCTGAATGTGCCCCCCCCCCAATGAATTCCTGACTGTTTCCCTGGGTATGGCCGCCTATTCCATGGAATCGGCTGAAAACGGCAGTGGAGCTCAGATGCTCATTAGTTCTCTTTGTGAGTGCTCAAAGATGTATCCGTCCTCTGGGGGAAATACCAGTTCTCCCTGTTCTTGTGAACACTTGCGATTTGAAAGAAAGACATTTTTTTCATGACATACTTTGTTTTGTTTTGTTTTGAAATCGTAATATCTGCCTTTGGGCCGCTGCTGTCTGAGCAACTGGCCGGATTTCTTGAAATCTTTCTACGACAGGATTTTCCTGTTGTGAAAAAAGGGGCTAAAGGGCTTAAAGAAGGTTAACAAACTATTAAGATGCTCCTGTGTAATGCTGCATTCCTGTTTAACCAGTCGGGCGGCACTCTGATGAGCTTGCAGCTCTCCTTCCTTCTCCGTTTTAGTTGGTTTATTACGGCTTACAGGGCGAAGCAACTCATGGTGGGAAGGCGGGAAGGCGACTTACCTTTGCACCCTGTGAATACTGCACAATTAAAATCCCTTTCAAATTTTTTTTAAAAAGCACAAAAAGGAAACCTGAATTATTAAGTTCTGGCCATGTATAGCGTTTATGCCAGCAGCCAGCTCTGTACATACACATTAAATACGATGTCCAGTTTTGTTTTTCCCACAGTATATGTCACAGCACTTCTGTCTTTTATGGTTGTCTTCTTAGTTTCTCAATATTTTAGCCGCAACAAGGGCTGTAAATAGTTATTTCCTTAGCTTGCATTGTGACACTCAGATTAAACATACTTAAGTTCACAAGTGCTGGGCTTAAATGCGTTTATTCGTTTGAACGCATCCTGTATGAACACGTGTGTGTCCTGATTCAGGACAGCTCCTCTTCCGCATTGATCCTTGAGCAAACTTCCCTGATAGTGTGTGCGTGTGCGTGTGTGAGAGAGTGTGCATGCGTGTGCGTGTACGTGTGTGAGAGAGAGATAGCGTGTGTGTGAGAGAGAGAGATAGTGTATGTGTGTGTGAGAGAGAGAGATAGTGTGTGTGTATGTGTGTGAGAGAGCGAGAGAGAGTGAGTGACTGCATATATGAGTGACAGAGAATGAGTTGTAAAGCTCAGAAGACATGAGGCTCAAACCCTGTAAATCTGTAAAGAGTGTGCCATCTGCAGCCTTGTCTCCAGGGTGGGTTGTGAGGACCCTATGACAGAGATGCCCAGAGTGCTGTGGCATTCAATACATGCTCCCAGTACGACCTTGACGACCTTGGGGAACGGTGTATTCAAATCGACTTCCACCCAGTGCCTGCGCCACTGTCCCTGACTGCTGGTGATGTCATCGCAACTGAAGTGGCTCAGGTGCGCTCTGCTCGGCCAGCGAGAGCCAATCAGAGGTCGTAAGCAGAAGCCAATCAGAGGTCATAAGCAGGAGCCAATCAGAGGTTATAAGCGGGAGTCAATCAGGTAATAAGCAGGTCACACAAATGTACAAACTTTTCAGGTATGATAGTGTTGTAAAGGGTCAGAATATTTCCGGTAAATTTCCGGAAATTTTGGAAGGGAAGTTAAGCTCGGGAATTTTGGGAATTTTGCACAATTTCAAAATAAAAATCTTACCTTTTAATAGTGAACTTATTTGGGGGGAATACATATAAAAAACCAATACTAGGTCTTATGGCATGTTTTGGTTAAAAGGATTCCCATTTAATTGAATTGTAAACATGCACTGCATTCAGCAGCGCACTCTTCCATTACATGGACTGATAATTAAAAAAAATTTAATTAAATTATTGACTTTTTCTAAAAACTCGCGCTTCTACTGTCTATGTAAGTAGAATTCTAAAACAACACTCGAAAGACTGTTTTTAGGGGGTTTTTTAGGTGTTAAGAGAAAAGTCTTTTTTTTGGAGGGGGGTCATAGGGAATGTTTGCAATTATGTCTGCTTATGATATGGTAATATGTTTGTTTCTATCTGCATATGACATGGTAAATGCAGCCTGAGCAAATAGGGCTATATTTCCATTTTATTCCTATTATTTCCAGTTAATTCCCATAAATTCCTGTTAATTCCCATGGAATGTTTCCATCCTTGAATTTTCCTGGAATTTTGCAACTGTAGGTATGGATCAGAGTTCCCCTTTTGGGGACTTTGGGTGACTATGGTGGCAGCATTGTAGACCCACTTCAATTAATTCAATTGAATACTTTTCCCAACTTCAAGGTTTAAAAACCCATTCACACTACTTATCATGAGTCAGGGACTGAGAAAGTAAAACAAAGAGCACAAAAAAAGACCTTCTGGCATTATCCTTTAATTCGGCTTCCGAAGAGTCGGTGTTGCTCTGCTTTTGGACAGCTGGGCTGAGTTTGCTGGTGTTGTGAAGCGGATCGCCTCGGACGAACTTCACCCCTCAGGAAATGGAGTGCAAACAGGCTCTTAGGGTCCTCTCAGGCGTGACTCTTGCACAATGCCCGCTGTCAGTTTGGCCTAACCAAAGCCGTCATTATGCAAAGCAAGGTGTGGCATGACGGATAACATCATTCTGTTTTCATTGGGTTGGTCAATGCCTGGAAAAATGCATGAGTGTTCGGTATATAAAGTTATTACCTGTCATCCTGGTTGGAAAGGCTGTAAAATGTCTGATTATACAGAGAGCACACTCTGTAACTGTAGACCCTTATACTGCACAACAGGGATGTCACATTCCAGTATTGAAGTGTGACGGTGTCTGCTGGGTTTTTCGGGGCGTTCCAGCACTCCAGTGATTCATTAATTAAGTCGTTAATTAGCTAAAGAGCCCACACACCTGGTTTCCTAACCTGGTGGCTGAAAGGAAACCATGAAACTACCCAGACACTGCGACCTTCCAGGCCTGGCGTTTGACACCACTGGTAGACAAAAGCAATGGATGTACGAGTTGTCATCCAGTAGGTTAAAATGGGTTTGTGGGCGGGGCTTGGTACTGGCTGCCCTACCGGTGGCTTCGGACGGTCGGTGGGCGGAGCCTCACGCTTAACGGAGAGGCAGACCTCGGCCGCCGATTGGCAGCAGTCGTCTGGGTGATGCGGGAGCCGGAAAGCCGCCGTGAGCTCCCGTTTGGCGGGAAGGCCGAGAGGTGCGGGTGAAGCGCCTGTTATCTCTGCGTGGGTTACCGTCCAGGAGATACGGGCCCTGGGAGCTCCCGCCGAGCTGCTCTGCCCTGCGGCATGACACGTTATCTCAGCCCGGGGTCGAACCCGGGGCCTGGGAGATTGTGTTTTTTAATTTATTTGACATATTATCAGAATCCAGAGTCATCGGGCAGATGTGTGGCGTGGGTCATAGAGCAGCTGAATCTCAAGCTGACTGCGCCCCCCCCCAAGAAAAAAAACACCAGGGCTGCCCAATCCTGTTCCTGGAGATGTACCGTCCTGTAGGTTTTCCCTAATCTGGCACACTTGTGATTCTACCATTTGGCAGCTCAATGAGATCTCTGTTGAACGATTTTGATTTTACTGGAAAAAGGGTCTTAGATCACCCCGATCACTCGCTTTCTTTCACGAACGTACTGAGGGTGTGCAGTGTGTGACCCGGACTGTGCCCTCTGCTTCTCCTCGCCAGGGCTACACGTCCTTCTGGAACGACTGCATCTCCTCGGGGCTTCGCGGCTGCATCCTGATCGAACTGGCCCTCAGGGGCCGCGTCTACCTGGAGCCCGCCACCATGAGGAAGAAGGGTCTCCTGGAGCGCAAGGTAGGTACCAAGCACCCAAAACCGGGCGGCCTGTTTGAGGCTCACTGCCTTGTCTTGTTGCGAGATGTTGCGCCAGTGCGGTTGGCTCCAGTATAGGTGTTTCCGTCACCCGTTTCGGGGTAAGTAAAATACGGCAAAAATACGAGGTCAGTAATTTTTTTCCACAACAAAAGGTTGTCGCAGTATGTTGCAATGTGTCTCCCCATATGCCAATTTGTTACGTTGTGCTGTTTGGACCAGATACTTTGTGGATGAATCAGGGACAGTTTGCGTCAATACCGAGTCATGGTATCTCCCACGCTTAATGGATGACCGGACTTCATGTCCCTACTCCGCAGTCTCTGGCTCCAATTCGTACAACACGGTGGCGCTCACAAACTATACTACCCGGGCTTCAAGATGATTTTCACCAAGCCAACGGGTGACGTCATAGTGACTTTGTCTATATTTTTTTTTACAGTCTATGGTACGCACGCTTAGTAGAGTAGAGTGCTTCATTGGCTAGCACTGTAGAACTCTTGAGTGTAAACGGAACATTCTTTTTGCTTTGTGAGGAACTGTGAACACAGACAATGTCCTATTGGCTTCCGCTGTAGACTTCCTGAGTGTCAGAGAAGCATCCCGTTGGCTAGAACACTGTAAAACTGAACACAAGCAGAACATTGCTTTTGTTATTCCAGCTATGAATGCTCCAAAGGTTAATTGCCATTGAACTCTTGAGCTCAGGAACTTACATTTGATGAAGTCAAACTCCACACACAGCCTGTATTTTACAAAGGTCTCTGTATTTAGAAGAAGATTGTCTTTTGTTAAGACGTAAACATAACGCAATACATTGATGTATGGAAATATCTGCCAGTTTAAAAAAAATAAAAAGGTTTTCCTCTCTATAAGTTGACGGACCCACACCTGTCCCACCGCATGCCTCTAATATGTGGTGTCAGAATGCCTAGCAACGCTACATTCTATGCCAAACCTAGCGCTTAGTGATAGACCAGACAAACAAGATCTAGCCTGTTGGAAAGAAAAGGACACATTTCTTGCTCTTGTTTGCAGTGTGGGTGTCAAACATGTCAAACTTAAAAGTTCCACGTTCTCGGTGTCTTTGAAGCACCTGGGCACATAACCTGGCAGTAACTCTTTAGTGAGCGGAGAAGCACACAGGCTCTTGTTTGCAATGTGGTTGTCAATAACGTCATGCTTAACCCCTTCACGCACATGCCAAATCTGGCCAATCCTTGCCCATTTAGGGGTGCCCTATTTAAAGCTTTAAAGCTCCAGATGTGAGCATCTCAGGGACTTGAAAAATGGTTTAAATGAAGCATGACATTTGTACCATTTACAATAATAACTTAGATCCATTTAAATTCATGACTTAGGAAGAAGTAAAAGGCCACAAATACAATTGTTTGGCAAAAAAAGCAAAAATGAATTTGCTCTTTTTTAGTTTTCAATGAAATACTGAGCGATCCCATATATGAAACAGGTTAAACTATACATGTCCTGGATTAAAAACTCCTTGACCACAAGTGTGTAAAATCTAAGGGTGTAGAACTTCTAAAGATCTATGAAGCAAAAAGTAAGCAGTGTACCCAGTGTCTTCAAATTTATCCAAAATGTCTAAATTATGCATTGCTGTAAATCACAACGTAATCATGTATTTCAGTAGAAATCAACTGTTTTGACTCAAGAAACCCACTTGCATCATTTTAAAGTGGGAATTACAAGATTGTTGTCAGTTCATTGGTCTAAAATATCTAGGGGTCCTGAAACATATCCAAAATCTCTCCAGAAATTTATAAAATGATTTTCGTCCATTATGAAGCATATAAATGTGGCCCTTATGAAGGTTTAAGATGAAACGTTGATTAATAATGCAAAAACATTGTCACAAAATGTGGTACAGTACCTAAATGTATAATATTAAAACAATATTCAACCTTCCACCAAGTTTTGGTGATGTTCCAGCTTTCACGTCATATCTGGTGCATGAAACACAAACACTACAAATCACCAACGAACTTTTACATTACAGTGCGAAATATCCTCATCATAATATACCACTAACCTATTTAAAGACATGCAATTTCAAAAATAACATTTATAACCAAAAATATTTTGAGTAATAATACCTACATAGTGATGATGAAATGTTATCTGTGTTCAGTAGATAGAGACAGAGAATCAAGTCTTTCTCCTCTTCTGTTTTACTCCAGATACCGATGTCAGATATGTCTATCAGCAAACATATGACTTAGCTATGCTCAGAAGTCCTCAATAATAATAATATTTTCTTAGAAAATATTACTGGATAAATTAATTGTCAATCAAGCCAGATTGTACAAAAAAGGGCAACAACACCGTAAACAGCATGTTTGGTATTACGCACAGCTATTTTGAAAGGTCCCCAGGTGTCACAAATAGGCATTATGTTTTCGGGTTGTCCGTCCGTCCGTCCGTCCTTCCATCCGTCCCGATTCTTGTGAACGTGATATCTCAGGCACGCCTTGAGGGAATTTCTTCAAATTTGGCACAAATGTCCACTTGGACTCAAGAATGAACTGACTAGATTTTGGTGGTCAAAGGTCAAGGTCACTGTGACCTCACAAAACACATTTTTGGCCATAATTCAAGAATTCATACGCTAATTGTTCCAAAGTTTCCCACAAATGTCTAATAGGATAAAACGATGAAGGCGGGCAGTATTTCTAGTTTAGTGGTGAAATAATATTTTTATGAATGCCCAGATGGGTGAGGGGTGTATTTGCAGAAGAGACTGCAGGGAGGGGGTGCTTGTTAAATGAACAACAGGCGCAACAATGATGGTGCTGCAAAATTCCATATTTGGCATAGTTGTCATGTATCGTCTACTAATGAAACTAGCACACAGTTTTCAACTTATAGTTTGGTTGCAAGAGCAATGAATGTCTGAGTTTAGCAATCTAGGCATGCCGGCATGCTGACTACTAGGGGTATTGCGCGAAGAGGTTAACAAGAAGTTCCCAGACACGGAACTGAGCAGTTTAACTCATGGAGTGAGCGGGGGACCACTCTGCAGAGCGATTAATACTTAAAGCTTCGGTAACGAGTACAGCGGAGATTTTCGGAGGATTGTCTTAACACGAAGACGTCAGCTGGCAGTATTTGTAGCTGACTCCGTGCCAGCACTGGCCTGTGAAGTGCGAACCAGCCAATGGCCCGCTGTTCCGCTTTCTTTTGGGCTGTTAGCGCTTATGAGAAAATGGCGTGTTGCTAATCAGCTAGCGTTCATGCTGATGTGTGAATCGTTATTGAATTCGAAACTTCATTATTCATTATTAAATTCTCCCTCCCATAAACCTGACTCATATTTGTGTACTACAGTGAGGTGCTGCTGTTGATAAGGGTGTGATGCTTTATCAGCATATATGCAACGTGGTCTTCCTGCAGCCGTTTTATGTACTAGATCCCTAAACCATGAAAATGTCAACATTTTATCACGTCAGCTGACCACGTGCATGTCCGTTACAGCTGAAGAATTAATATATATATTCCCAGGAAACTGAACGTTGTGAAGAGCCAAGCTTTCCCAGGATGTCCTCTGTTGAACAGAAAATTTAAGAGCTGAACTTCATACACGTTCATATTGTACTAAATGTAATGTACATACAGGTAAAATATTAATTTCCATGCGGATTTAGACATGCTTTCATGTGCTAGTGTGTTATATAGCCAGTGCGCTGTTGGATAAGAGTCAAACGTGAGTTACTGTCGCTGGGGTTGTGGGGTTCTCCACTAGAGGGCGCACTGGAGGGGTGGCGTTTAAATAAAGGTTACCCCCAGGGCCTGGACTAGGATGGTCCTGACCAGTGTGCTGACTAAACCAACTCTTTACCGCTAACAAGCAACCTCCCCCCCACACCCCCCCCCTCCCCCCAGGTGCTGGTGAAGTCCGCCGCCCCCACCGGGGACGTCCTCCTGGACGAGGCCCTGAAGCACATGAAGGCCACGGAGCCTCCGGAGTCCGTGCAGAGCTGGATCGACCTCCTCACAGGTGAGCCTCCCGTCCACCGGGAGGGTCACGGGTTCAAGATCTGGGCTCGCAGAGGAGATGCTTGCCGTCCAAAACACCCAAGGACAGAGGCGTAGAAAGCAGGGGCGACATGCCCCCCCCCCAATACTGGAAACAGTTAAACTTATTCCCCAACAATAATTGTACCAAAAAAAAAAAAAAGTTTGCATGTGTTCTAACTTTAAAAAAAAAAAAAAATAATAAATTAAAAAAAGCACTGGAAAGAAAACACTGGTTAACGTTAAAATACCTGTTTTTTAGGGTTAGGGTTAGGGTTAGGGTTAGTTTATTTAAAGCTAGCGTGGATAGCTTCAGTGGCAGAGTGCTAAATGTATCCTCATTTTGTAGTGTTGACAGTGTTCAGTACGCGCTCAGAGATGTGGTATGAGAGGAAGCTGAGGGAAGTATTCATAATGATGTCTACTAAAGGCCGTTTACCTCGCACGCTATTGCTTGAGTTCGCCATCAGACACTCACAAAGCTGAAAAATAAGATGTGAGCTCATATCTGATTCACATGTGAAGTATTCGTATTTCATGTAATAATACGATACACAAGTTAAGCTGTAAGAAAAATGACCTGCCTTTTAGCCTACTTTCGCTAGAGTCTATCAAAAATAATTACTCGCGGTTTTTCCCCTGACAACATAAAAATATGCGAATGAGTCATTTAAGCCACAGGTGTCAAACCCTACGCCTGCAGGGCCGCAGTGTCAGCTGGTTTTTGGGGCGTTCTGAGCACAAGTGTTTCATTTTGGTCGATGATTGGCTAAGGGATCCGCTCGCCTCATTCTCAAGGCCCTGATTGGCAGCCGATTGAAAGGAAACCACGAAAACCCGCAGACACTTCGGCCTCTGTGGGATTCAGTACGACGGCCCTGATTGGAGCGCTCGCCCGGCGTGTGTGTGTCAAGTGTGACGTCTGTCAGAAAGCGCTGACCTGCACACCGCCCTAATCTGTTTAACGCGCCGCTTTTGTTTTCTCGCGGCTCGATCGCGTCTACCCCCCCCCCCCCCGTTTCCCCCGACGACCCGCCCCGTCGCCAGGGGAGACGTGGAACCCCATGAAGCTGCACTACCAGCTGCGGAACGTGCGGGAGCGCCTGGCCAAGAACCTGGTGGAGAAGGGCATCCTGACCACGGAGAAGCAGAACTTCCTGCTGTTCGACATGACCACGCACCCGGTGACCAACAGCACGGAGAAGCAGCGGCTGGTGCGGCGCGTGCAGGAGAGCCTGCTGGAGCGCTGGACCAACGAGGCGCGGCGCATGGACCGCCGCGCCCTGGCGCTGCTGGTGGTGGCGCACGCCTCCGACGTGCTGGAGGGGGCGCTCACGCAGCTGCCCGACGACCGCTACGAGGTGGCGTCCGGCCGCTCGCGCGCGCTGCTGGACAGCGACCCCGACGTGGAGAGCAGGAAGCCGCAGGCCTGCGAGATGATCTGGGCCGTCCTGGCAGCGTTCAACAAGGCCTGAGCCCCCCCCCCCCCCCCCCCGCCCCTTCCCTTCTTAACCCCCGCTGCTCATTCAGCACCCCATCCCCCCTCCACCCCTCGGCATTCATTCAACCCACCCCACCCCCCCCACCCCACCTATGTCATCACAGGCTCTTCTCTTTGAACAATTTCCCCAAACCCTGTTGCCTAAAACTCATGGGGGTGGGGCTTAATTAAAGGGAGGGTGGGGGGTGAGGCTGGGAGGGGAGTGAAGGTGAAGTCTGCGGCCTTTTTGATACCTTGCTTTTTTTTTGCTGTCGCTGTTGTCCTGCTTTTCCTCGGGCGTCCAACCTTCAAGAGTGCTTTCTAAAACCTGCCCTTCCGGAACTCTGGGGTCGTTACTACAAAATTGGCTGTCTTTGAAGATGCCTGATTTTGTCTCTATTTCATTTTATTTTTGTTTGTTTTGTTCCGTTTTTTTTAATCTGATGTTTTGTCTACTTCCTTGGGACGGCATCTCAAATGGGAAGTACGGTAACGGAGAGGCACCAAATACTTCCCCGACAGCCTCAAACTGCTGTTATCTCTTTGTTACTGTCTGACAGATGGCACTATCTATTTTCCCTCTTATGTTGTGTTTAATGTATTTTAAACACTCTCTAGGTGCAAGTAAATACGTTTTTTTTTGTTGCACATTTTGTACATTGTCCTGGGGCTTAAGGGCACTAGGGACCGTGGAGGAATGAAGTTTGCTGGCATACATTTACTTGGCACAGCAGCAGAAGAAGAAGAAGAAGAAGAAGTAGAAGCAAAGAAGAAGCTGTAAAAATCTGAGCTGCTTGCTTTCTGCCCAGGGGAACACAGACTTATGGGTAAAACTTTTACAGCATCCCCAGTTCTTTTTTTTCTCTCTTTTAGATTCCCTCTCTTTTATGTTCGATAGGGCTATACTGCCAGAACCTGTGTACTGTAGAAAATATGAATGTATTCAAATGAAGGGCTTTTGACGAAAGGACTTTCCCTTGGTAAATATCTGTTGTTTGACTGCCCTTTTTTTGGAAAGAGGATAAACAACAATGAAAGGTGCCTGAATGAAATGTATATGTCTTTGGATATATATTTTCTAAGGCATGCTATTACTGATTATAATATTTTTGTTAATTGCTAAAGGTTATCTTGAACAAAGTCTATCGTCCAGGTGGATCCACAAGCCAACTGGGGTCCTGAACAGTTTGTATTTAGCTGTCTCTGTTGAAGCCTGTCTGTTTATGAATGAATGAATGAATTCTTTTGGGTTTATTTTATTTTATTTTTACAAAAAACTTTATGATTTATTAAGTGAATTCTTACATGGCTATACAATAGTTGCAACTTCAGTTCTAAATTTTAACTTATTTCTTTCTTTAATATATACATGATAATACCTGTGAGATACTTGCTTTGTTAGGAGACCAGCCTTCTGAGAATGTCCTCAGAAATAATGAAACATTTTCAAAGTGCGCCTGGGAAATCTGCAACTTGCCTTGTGGAACGCCAAGCATGTAAAATCGACTTGCAGGCCCCAGTGATTGAAGGGTTCTCTGGTTTCTAATGTTCCTTTTTGAATTCTTCACACAAGAATTTAGTGAAGAATTTAGACTTCTCGGTTCAGGCCAGCTGGCTGTCGGTTCAATCAATCAGTCAATCAAATTTTATTTGTATAGCGTATTTAACAGCAGTTGTCACAATACGCTTCTCAGACAACCCTGGCCTAAACGCCCACAGGCGCAAGCCTTAAGCAGCATTGGCAAACTCCCTGTGGCAGATGGGAAGAAACCTCGGAAGGAACCGGGCTCAAGGGGGAAACCCATCCTCCTCCAGTCGGCTCAGGGTGCCGACTCGATACAGTAACCTCTGTGCTGGTGCAGAAGAATAAAAACACGTGAGCGCACGCGCATTATCGCTGGGAAGAGTGCAGTTTATTATGGGGGCTCAGTCTTAGTAGAGTCTCTACTCCGTTTCCTGTATCTGTGCCTTTTCGCTCATCTGGGTAATTATGTATTTGTGTTCTATTATGTTGTTAAATTTGAGCATGTCATCTCTGCTGGCTAACATTACCAGGCACCTTAGGACTGGGCATTGCTGAGGAAAACTGCACTGTATTTACGATAAAATATGAAGTGCTTACAATTATTTCTCTGTTTGTATGCATGGGTTATTTTTGATGATGTCTTACACTGCACAACAGCTCCCCCTCTGGTGAATATTGTTCCCACTCGTGGGACCACACAGCACTGCTTTTCTGAGAGAAATGTGTTCTCATGCACCATCTCTGTCCTTGTTGTCTGTGCCTGCTCTCTGCCCGTCCAGATACCGCCATGATCTGTGGCTCCAGGCTAGCTTCTGAGCATAGTTTGTACACTCCTGTACATGCAAATTGTGGCCAGTGATGGGAATGAGGCTGGTTGCTAGGGGGGATGGTTCAGCCAATCGGCGACCTGCATGCGGCAGGCTATGGCAGGGGCCTTAGCGATGCCAGCTTGTGTGTTGTGTGTGTGTGTGTGTGTGTGTGTGTGTATATGTGGTGCATGTGTGTATGTGGTGTGTGTGTGTTTGTGTCCTTCTGCCTGTAGTATGAGAACTGTGAAAGGAAGAGCTATCCCAGAGAATACGCACACACACACCACATACACACACATACACACCACATACACACGCATACTCACACACCACACACACACACACCACATACACACGCATACTCACAGACACACACCACATACACACTCCCACTCACATACACACACATACACACCACACATCACACACGCATACACACACCACACACACCACGTGATTGCGATACACACGTCATACAACATCCGATATTTTCATACTTTTTTGCATTTGAATGACGCGTATTTATATACTAGGTATGGAGACCTGCGGTGTAAACATAGCCTCTCGCTGCCTGCGGTTGGGAATCCTAGCCGTTCCCGCCCGAAAGCTAACTGAGCGGCATGCGGGTTGACTTCAGCGCTGGCTCACATCTCAGTGACACGCACCTGCGCACCTGCCTGTGCCTGAGGGGGGAGGGCTTTCACTGCACACCTTCCACCTGTGACCCCGCCCACTTCACTCTTTCCTACAGTTAGCCAAGCCTCCTCATTGGCTCAAACGGGTCACAGTAATTTTCCTCTCCGCCTCGGCTGCTGAGTGGGGGAGTCTTCTGGCACAAAATGGCCGCCGGGCCTTACCCAGACGGGAGCTCCACTTTGGTGACTGAAGTGAGCTTCTCCCCTGTTTTCTGAGACCGTGAAGGGAAAGGCGCGATATTAAAGTCGTCCTTCTCTGAGACGGTGATTGACAGCAGTGATTGACAGGATTTTGTAGCACTGTAGCTGGGAAGAGTGTATTCTGTGTCCCATGACTGTACTCTGAGAACTCTGTGGGTTTTTTACACAAAGCTTGTTGTGGGGAGAAAAAAAAGAATCTACGTTTCACCCTCTTGTGTGTATGTTTTTTTTAGGCATTGGTGCTGCCTGAAGTTGCGGACAGGAAAACAGGATAGCTCAAAGGTCAATGGTAGTACAGCAGGTTATGTACACTCAGCCTCCAACATTCCTTCCTCTTTGTGCATTTACAGGAGGTTGGCAAGGTAGGATATTTAAAGTAGGAGTTACACTACAGGAAGTCCTTTGTCCTCGTTCACACCCCTTAAAGACTGAATAGGCGATAAAAAAGCTTTGATTTCAATGGCAAGAAGGCAATGTTAACAATGTGGAGCCGAGCATCTGCAGCATAAAGAATCTGTGGCATTATAATCTTCTACACTAAAGCTGAGCTGTATTGAAGGCTCTCTTAAGAGGTGGAGCCCCTGTTGGCTTTAGAGTTGCTGTTCAGCTCAGCGTTGGCATAGGTATTTTGCATATATAGTACAACAGTGCAGAAATTACAAAAAATGATTGTATCCCTTGTAGCAATCTGTATCTTGATGCCACTCATTTTACAACAACATTTCTGAGAATTGTGTTATTACAGTGCCATGAAAAAATGTTTCCCTTCCTGATTTCCTCTATTATTGCATATTTGTCACACTAAATGGTTATATATCTTTAGACAAAATGCACTATTATTTTTTTTAATGGTTGAATTTATTTAATGGAAAAGAGGAATCAAACCCCCCTGTCACCCATGTGAAAAAGTAATTTCCCCTTTAAACTTAACTGGGTGCATGACCTTTTTCCAGCAATAAATGTAACCAAATGTTCCTATAATTTGATATTTATCTTCTTTGCAGAATTGCTTTAATTCAGACAAAGCTTTAATCCTGCCACAGAATCTCTATTGGGTTCCAGTCAGGGCTTTGACTAGGTTACTCCAAAACTTCAACCACTCAGATGTGGACTTGCTTTTGTGTTTTGAGTCATTGTATTGCTCAATTGTGCTTGAGAGTACAATTGTCAGAGTACAGACCACAGTCAAATGAAAATACAGGCGCAGTGTTACTTATTGGACTATAGGTGGAGACAAAGACCCTGGATCGAACATTTCAACTATTGCGTTTTAAAATTTACAACCCCACAGCTATAACTGAAAGACAACAGGCCTTATTCTATTTTCTCCTTTTACTTAATAATAATAATAATAATAATAATAATAATAATAATAATAATGAAAGTTGAAGAAGAAATACATAGGTATACATTGTTGTGACACATGAATCGGTACATTCTCCAGAAAATTCACATAAATTCACAAAATATTATTATATTATCTGCTTCGCACACCCATAAGGGTGTGTGAAGCAGAAGGAAGATGGAGTTAAGGGTGGGAATTTAAGCGAATGCAGACCCTTTACTATAAACCCCTCCCTAGGTCTATAGCACCACTAATCTGTGAAGTGAAGTGAAAGTGAATGGGTTTGACCTGACCTTAGAACTATAGTCCTATGCCTTAACATCTACCCATACCCAAACAGTTTGTTTTGTTTTGTTTTGTTTTGTTTTGTTTTGTTTTGTTTTGTTTTGTTTTGTTTTGTTTTGTTTTGTTTTGTTTTGTTTTGTTTTGTTTTGTTTTGTTTTGTTTTGTTTTGTTTTGTTTTGTTTTGTTTGTTTTTTGTTTTGTTGTGGTGGTGGTGGTGGTGGTGGTGGTGGTGGTGGTGGTGGTGGGGGGTCCACCTCCTTGTCCTCCAACATATGAAGGGTGTGTGTTGGGTTTCTTTGGGGGGGGGGGGGGTATCTGGTGATGCTATAGTTTTTGCTTGGTTTTGGCTAACTTCTGATGTTGTGCAATGTTAGCAGTGGTTAAATGCATATGCCACCCCCCCCCCATCTGTGGGAGGAGCTACTGCCGTGGTAATCTTGGAAACCCCAGCATACATCAACCTGCCCCACCCCTGCTATAGGGTAGCAAAATCAATACTACTCTGCAGAGCCTGGGCTCCTGAGGACAGCTAGCCTGTTCTACTGGAATAGAGCTAGCCTGTGCTCCCGGAGAGAGGTAGCCGGTGTTAATGGGATTAGCTAGCCTGCGCTGCTATGGAGAAAGCTAGCCTGTGGTAATTGGGAGAGCTAGCCTGTGCTACTGGCGAGAGCTAGCCTGTTCTTCTAGAGAGAGCTAGCCTGTGCTCCTGGAGAGAGCTAGCCTGTGCTAATGAGGAGAACTAGCCTGCAACACTGGAGAGAGCTAGCCTGTGCTAATTGGGAGAGCTAGCCTGTGCCACTGGAGAGAGCTGGCTTGTGCTAATGGGGAGAACTAGCCTGTGCTACTAGAGAGAGCTAGCCTGTGCTAATTGGGAGAGCTATCCTGTGCTCCTGGGGAGAGCTAGCCTGTGCTAATTGGGAGAACTAGCAGCTAACTCCGGCGGTCCGACGGCCGGCCGACCGACAGACCTACAGGCGCGCGTGTTTACCGACCGACAGACCTACAGGCGCGCGTGTTTACCAACCGACCGACAGACCTACAGGCGCGCGCGTTTACCGACTGACAGACCTACAGGCGCGCGTGTTTACCGACTGACAGACCTACAGGCGCGCGTGTTTACCAACCGACAGACCTACAGGCGCGCGTGTTTACCAACCGACAGACCTACAGGCGTGCGTGTTTACCAACCGACAGACCTACAGGCGTGCGTGTTTACCAACCGACAGACCTACAGGCACGTGTGTTTACCGACCGACCGACAGACCTACAGGCGCGCGTGTTTACCAACCGACCGACAGACCTACAGGCGCGCGCGTTTACCGACTGACAGACCTACAGGCGCGCGTGTTTACCGACTGACAGACCTACAGGCGCGCGTGTTTACCGACCGACAGACCTACAGGCGCGCGTGTTTACCGACCGACAGACCTACAGGCGCGCGTGTTTACCGACCGACAGACCTATAGGCGCGGCGTGTTTACTGACCGAGCCGCGCAACAACCAACTTTAGCTCTGCGTGCGGGAAATCAAACATGCACTGGAGTGAGAAGAAACCGCACACCCACCGAGTTCTGATGAAGACTGCAGTTTTATTCCTCTTTTTCCTTCTGTTTTTGTTTCTGTTTTTTAAGGAGTAGCACTGCCTTGTATTGATCAAAACGCAGAACTCAGTTCTGTGCTCTGGTGTGTGATTGCTTATTTATGTCCTCTACCCACACCCTCTGAATGCATATTTAACAGACAGTACTTGCCAGAGAGCAGAGCTATGGTCAACAAAATTGACTTGTGACCGGGGGGGTGTGCTTTTGGATCAGGACCCGGTCTGGGGGCCCTGTGAACAACGGCCTCAGGATAAAACAGCCAGCCATGTAGAAACGAGAGGTGTAAAATTTACCCCCCACCCCACCCCACTTTTTGAGGGAATTTGCAGAGCAAGTAAATAAGCAAAAACAAAAAAAGGTGAATAAAATAAATAATAAAAGATAAAAAAGGGAGGAATAAAATAAATAATGAAAGAGAGAAAAAGAAAGAATGAAAGAATAGAAACAGCCTCGAAGCAGACCTCGGGATCATGGTTTATTCATCCTGTTCGGTCCGCGAGTCTGGAACCCTGAACCCACTTACAGGAGGGGGGGGGCATCCAGTCGCCATGACCGCCGGGACACTTGCTTCTCAACTCCGAGCCCGAGTTAACTTGCAGTCGAGGCGCTCGCTGAAAATATCGATCCTTATGAAAGGGCCGGCAAAAAGAAAAAAGAAACAAAAGCAAAAATTCAGCCTTCAGTTAAATTCAAGTCTAGAAGGTCAGGACAAAAGCGCTATAAGGGCAAGATTGAACCACCCCCCCCCCCCCTCCTCTTTGCCTGGGTCAGTGCCAGTTATAAAAGTATGCCCCTGATTGAGGAGCAGTCTGAGCATGTGCAGAGTCGGGTGTTGCCATGGGGACAATGGCAGGACCATAGAGCTCCGTATCCCGGCCTGGATGGACGGTTGGTTTTTTTCTGTTTCCACTGGTATTTCTACTCATCCCGGCTTTAAGCCTTTCGCAAGTAGTATAAAAACCGAAGTATAAAATTAATAAATAAGAGCAGAATAAACCAGGTCGGCGGTTTGGTGTTGGTGCGAGTGGACATGTAAGCCAAATGGGGGGGTTGGGGGGGGATCCAGAGAGATTTCACAGGGAACCCCCGTCCCCAACAGGTTGACGGAGTGGATTGCTGCTGGGCACACACACACACACACACACACACAACCACATCCACACACTCACACAACACCCCCCCCCCCATTGACCACCTGGTCAGTAGCCTCCTCAGACATTTGCAGCATCTCACCAGTCGGCACCTCCATGACGCTCAAACTCCCCGCCTTGGAAGCCCTGGATCTGCCCGTATGGCCCTAAACGGCCAGGCTGAGTCCGCCGGTCCGCCACTCTCCCCTGGGCTGAGCTTACTGCCAGTCCCAGGATTCATCTCCCAGACCATCTGATTGGGCCTCGAGGGGTGGGGCTGGGGGTGGGGGTGGGGGTCGGGGGGGGGGGGGGGGGGGCTGGTCCCCCGTGACCTTGCCAGAGGGGAGGTAAATGTTCCAAAGCTGATTAGGCCTGTTGGGCCCGTAGGTCACAGTTTAACCCCTTCCTGTCCCCATCTCCCCCCCCCCCCCCCTCCACTCCGGGAGGGGGTACTCCCCACTCCAGGAGCTGTCAATACTTATTAGCCATGCAAACAAAAGCGGAGAAGCACCCCCTCCCCCACCACCCCACCAAAAAAGAAAGAGAGAAACATCATTAGGCTTCCAAGACCAGGTGATAAACAGGAAGAAATGACATCTAACATCAAAAGTAAAAACTCCAATGCTGTACTTGGATAGGAAACCAGGTATTATGATAAGAGGAGACAAAAATGATCATTTATTACACATTTTTAAAAATGGCCTTTTGTTTTTTGGAAATCCCAAATTGGAATGCCCATTAACACTGAAACATTCGTCACAAGACATTATATTTTATTTAGCAGACGCTTTTATCCAAAGCGACGTACACCGAGTAAACACCGAAGGTCACAGGAACAGATACAAACACAGGTCAGATTAAGAGCAATTCTGTCATACAGCGACAGCTACATCTTCAGCCTTGGACATCAAGTCTAGACAGCGTGCGCTCTTCTGCGAAGACCACGGTTGGCAAGTCCGCTTTGCACAGACATGAGTCAGAGGAAGTGTGTCACCTGACCAAGTGTGTATCCTGACTAGCTAACCCCTGTCTCCCTAAGAGACGCTAACGCCAGTGATGCAATGACTCCCCGCCCCACCCGGCGCTGGCGGCAGGGGAACGCCAGGCCATGCTGAGACGGAAATGGGACTGATGACAACGCTGGCCCTGAGCACCAGCAGTGGGGTGTGGCGCTGCGACAGGATACTCATGTTGAAAAGGAAATCTTACCTACAGTGAAATATGGTGTTGGATCTGCCCTTTTTAAAGTCAGTGGAGTCATGATCTCAAGCAAGTAGCAGGACTTTTTAAAACAATGGCCATCCCCTCGCTGGAACACTCCTACTTTCGGCAAGACAGTGATACCTCAAAATCAGCCAAGAAATATTTTTACGGGAATTACCATTTCACATGGCTATCTCAGTCTCCACTTGAACCGGACTGAAAGTTTGTAGTTTGAGCTGAAGCCATAAGCACAGACCAAGGGATATGAAGGCCCTTGAAAGATTCTGTATGAAGGAAAAATCAAATACCCCCGCAATATATTCAGCAATCTCATAAAACACTATAATTCCTAACCTACCAGATAATAGATCTCCAGGAACAGTGTTTGGCAGCCATTCAACAGAAGATCACTTGGTAGTGAATTGTGAGGGTGTAAATATTACACCCTACTTTTCTTTAATACACATAACCTGAAGAGGCACGGAGAGTATTTTAGATTCTAGATGACCGGGAGGCAGAACTTTAATATCTGTGCGAATATACTTCCCTCCGACACGCGTAATACATTCCAGAACGTACAATTGAGTCACCACAAGGGGGCGCCGACTGCTTTCGCGTTCTAAGACCACAGCTTCCTGGAAAAAAAGATATACCGTACAACCTAACTTTTCACTTCTCTCGATGCAGTGCTTTGCGTTACTTTTTTCCCTTTCGGTAGTAAATACAGGCTTTAATAAATTGTCGCTACCCTCGCGACAACCTCGAATGAAAATGTGGGAAGGAGGTGGCCGACCCCCACACACTTCCCGACAAATGCGCACACCCGTCTCCCGTGTCCTTTGAATGGGAAGCGCGTGCCCATTGTCACAACAATGGAAGATCGATAGAAGTATTTACAAAAGCGGGTGCATTTTTTTTTTTGTTCATTTTATTTTATTTTATTTTATTTTTGTACAAAAGCTTCTGCTGGTCCCGTCACACAATGTGTGAGTGCCAATACTGAGGTTTTTAAGGGAAGGGGGGAGTATTTGGGGAAGGGGGGGGGCATGCCACTCGCCCTCTCTTTTTTCCTTAAAAGGACCTGCTCCACCCCTTAACAGCCCCTTGGGTATCACAGAGGTTCAGATGCCATGCTGGACAATCAGAGAGGTCAGGCTGTCCCGTGTCTCTAGGGGGCTGAGGGGGTGGGGAGGGGCGGGGCAGGATGAAAGGAAAGACAGAATACAATGAAATGATACAATGACCCCCTTCCTGATGTCCACTCACTCCAACTCAAATGGAAAAACAGACACTGGTCTGACTCCCTCTAACTCCCTCTCTCGCTCTTTCTCACTCACCCACACCCTCTGTCCCTCTGTCCGTCCGCCCTCTCTCTCCCTCTCTCTATTTACCCCCCCCCCCCCCCTCGTCTGCCATGCTGAAACCCAAAACTCTGAACACACAGAATAATGTCCAGCATTCATTTAACTATTAATAGTCCAAGAGGAGTCATATGTATACCACCATAGTAAAATCTACTCGGCTGGGGTTTATTTGACACTGAAATTTTTTACTGTGCATTTGCAATCTGCTACAAGAACTATTAAACCTCTTAACTAGACACAGAGAGACTGGAATTATGGCCCTTATATGAGTTAATAGTACAGAAATGCTCTTTGTCATACGAGAGCCAGATTAAACCCCTGATGCTACTTAAAAACATGTTAACAACACGGATTCAACACAAAACAACACTATATGGGCCTTTAAACTCCTAAAAGCGGAAGAATCTGCAGACAAAAAGCCAATAACTCCTACTACATTCTTAACTTGTCATTTCTCATCTACGGAACAGGAACACAGCTAAATGGCGAGTGTTATATCAACTCTGAGAGAGTAAATTAGATTGTGTTGTGGATCCAAATAAACACTGTAAGAGTTGACACTGACACTGGACATGTTAATGTGAAACACGCCATTCTCCCTTTATGTGGGCCTACTGGTCCTGGAACCTCTACTACACTGACAGTTTTTTTGAAAAAAAAAATAAAAATACAAGCAGTAGTTGTTGCTGTTCTTGTTGTGTTAGTGTTAATCAGTTTAACCTTCAGGGTCCAAGTTGAACTATGCGGTTGTTCCCTGCACTTGGACTGGTACTTCTCTCTAGGGTTTTCGTCATACTTGTTCCTGGTTATGGTTATACACTTTGTTGTACGTCGCTCTGGATAAGAGCGTCTGCCAAATGCCTGTAATGTAATGTAATGTAATGACAGAGAGATTGAGGGTCTGGACTTCCAAATGAATGTTGCAAGATACCAGAGTGTTATTGATTTAGATCTAAGGAAGATCAGTGCTGTTGCAGGGCATGTAGTAAAATGTCCAGTGTTAATTCAACTCTAAAAGAGTATACATGAGTACAACAGGGAACATATGTTGATTTAACACTGAACATTGTACTGCGCACTTGGACAGAGTATCTTTGACTTAGATTGCATTCAAAAAATCATAAGCTTCCAGCGTCCGCTGGACAGACAACGTAACAGAGCTTACTGTATTTAAACGGCTTTGTGTGCCATAGAACGCACATGGCTGTTATTTGTCCATAGGGATCTTTCCCGCGAGAAAATGACCTCATACCCAAGCGCTGGGCGCGCACAAAACATCAGGACCTGCATCGAACTGCGAACTGCTTGAGGCGAGGGTGAAACTCTCCGGTCACTGCTTTTTTCTTTTCTTCCCCCCACCACTGCGCGCGCTGACTTTTAGCCCCTGCCGCGGCCTTTCCTCCTCTCAGCGCGCCGAAGATCTTCCCGTCTCCGCGGGGCGCGAGGGCACCCGCTCGCTCCATCCGTGCGCGCCGAGTGCGTCCGTTCGCGGATTTTACATTCCAACCCCGGGCAAACCGTCAGACCACGGCCCGTTTAGCACCGAGCGAGGGCAGATGGGTGAGAAGTAGCATGTGTTCTGGTTATGAACGTGGGCCAACATAAATGTTTGCCGTCGGCACTCGCGCATGATGAAATGCCACGATGATGCGAGTGAACGTTTTCAATCTCAGAAAGCGAGGTGCAGGACGGTGACCTGTCTTTATACGGAGGGATACCTGGCGATTTCTGCTGTCACCATCGACTCCTGCGGACGTTTAGCACCGCAATTGCTCGCGAAGATATAAATAACGCTCTTTACCCTTTTAAGAGCCAGTTTTTTTCCTTCTAAATTCTAAATTAGTGTTATATAATTCCACTGCTTTCTGCCCCCTGTAGTGATTGTCACAACAGCATTAGAATGTTCATTTGAGAACAAACTAATCACATATTTGTGATCTCACACCTTAAAGGGTTAAAAACATACACATTATAGGAACGATTATATTTGACAGCTGGCAGTGAACGTATGGACCATGGTTAGACTTGGATTTAGCGCAACTTCATCATCATATCCGGGAATAAGTAAGGGAATATTCCAGGAAAATCTGGGGAAATATTTGATTGGCCATAGCAAGCTTGTGCAAAATTATAGGGACATAAAAAACCTCACTGAGGGCCTACACATGATGAACTTGTACTCAAATAGAGTTTTCACTCAGAACCACCCAAAATGTTTTGTGAAACGTTGACATAGCAGAGTTAAACCGTGTCAGTACTTAATTATGGCGAGTTTAGCGTTGGAACATGGTGTATCAGAGTATAATGACGGGTTGCGGAATTTCACTGCTGTGATGCGGGAATTATTCCAGTGAAGTTTGTTGTTACCGCAATATACGCCGAGTCCTTGCTAACGGGTTGATGGGATCACAGGTGTTACTATAACATTATAGTTCGTAACAGTGTGTGTGTGTGTGCACGCGCGCGCGCGTGTGTGAAGGCCATCAGTGTTGAAGCACATTCTCTACGATATTGGTTGATCATTTTGATCAGCAAGTTTGCCTCTTGTTGACACATTACGCAATAAATCTATCAAATGTCAACTTTGAACTGACGAACAAACGCAAGTGATTAGTCACGTGGTTTTGAATTCGATACCGTCCTGCCAGCTGATTGTCATTTGATATGCACACATTTTAGTATCTGTCAATAAAGCCGAGAACGAGTTTACTAAGAAAAACCCCTCATAGCGATAGGTCTTTTTTTAAATTTAATTATTAAATATGCATATACCCTGTACCATATTCCTCTGATTTTCACAGAAGTAAGTTATATTTTTACATTTATTTGACAATCAGCTGCAGCTGTCGCTATCTTTTATGAACTTGTTTAATTATGTATAAGATAGGCCCACATATGTTCACCAGAGTATGGTAAAGTTAAGAGTTTTATTGTTTTTTCATTCAGCAATGGAACATTTTTCCCGAGTTCTGTTGTACAACTTCATATTTTAAGTTCAACTATGGATTGGTCCGTTAAATTAACATACCAACCCTGTTAATTACTAAGGCGGCCTGAGGGAGCAATCTCCAAGCTAAGGGCAAGCATTTTCACCTCGACTTTTGAAAAGAATATAATAAATAAATAAAACCATTCGAGGAAAACAGTTGGGTCCACACATACACGATCCTCGCGAAGGTTTGCCCGGGCTCCCACGCCTCGCGCCCGGATCTCAACCCCTGTTGTGGTTCGCCTCGTCTCCACGGAGACGCCCGACTTCTCTCATCAACGACCCCGCGATTGATCGACAGGAGCCACAGCGCCTATAACTCGGGAGGCTGCTGTTTCATTGTTCTCCATCCTCGACAGACTGGGGTTTCAATCGATAACTGCGCCCTCCCCACCTCTTCCCCTTCATTCCCCTTTAGTTTTCCCCTCATCTCTTCTTCGCTGCAGACAATGCTCGATTCAAATGATGAAGTCCTGGGATTTAAATCGCGCTACAATTAATAATTAACCAAAAACCATATAAACAGCGCGACTATAGCCTACCTCAGCGGAAAATAATTTGAAATAATAATAGCACGTTCCAAGTGTGTTCCCCCATATCTGTAACCTGGCACAACATTCTATTGGAAGCTTTCGATGCTAGAATTTATACAGCCGGGAATGTAGCTGAAATAACTCTAGAAATTACTCTACTGTTTATTCGCACCGTTAAGTATTAGTTTCAAGAAGGTGTTGCTGTTGCCCTTAATTAGAAGGCGAGCTACAAGAACGACCGCTTGAATTGCCCATTCCACAATCATCAAACAGGAACTTAAAATTATTTTACTGGAATGCGTACATCGTCAACGAGCCAACAATATATTGTTTAGGCTACTATATTTGGCATTATTAATACATATTTTCTTAATTTATGGAGATTTCTTGAAACTGGGGCAGAGGGCAAAGGAAAAAAAAAGTCCCCCCCCCCTGTCTCCGGTGCACGTTTGTTCCAATATTTCCACCTCGCTTGAAACTGCGAGGACCGTGCCTCGAGGCGATAGAACCACCACGAGGGACAGCCACCTTTTGAATCCGGCACCGCGCGACTCTAGCCCTGACCCTTGACTAGGGGGATCCTTCGGGCGAGGTTTAAACGAGCTCCCTCAGGTCCAGACGAGTTTTCTCCCCCTCTCTTAATATTTGAGAAAAAACATTTGAATTTTCAAACGGCGTAGGGACGATCAGTCACATCTGTTCTGATGAAATATAACTTTTTAATCGTGCTCCGACAAGGCAAAAAACGCGAAACATCCAAACGTAATTTTAAAATATTTGTCCCAAGCTTAGACTAAAACAAACAAACCCATATTTCTTGCTCTTGTTGATATAATCAACCGTCTCCATTAACTTACTGTTAATAGTATTTTTCTGGATAAGTTAGTTTGGACACAAAAAAATTGTGCAACTGACACGGCTTACACATCTGCAATTATTTACACTGGGGGAGAAAAGTGCAATTAAATAAATAATTCGAGTGCTCAAAGAAGGGAACAGAAAAGATGAAGACTACAGTGCATCTGTACTGAAGCATCACGTCCAAATGCTGCATGTGGCTATGCCATTTTGACCCCCCAAAACACCGAAAAACTAGGTTATTTCTTGAACTTGAACTAGAAACAACTTTTCGCAGTTCTCTTTCTGTCCTCAACTCCCCCCCCCCCCCACCACCACCACCACCACCACCACCACCAAAAAAAATGTGGTCAGGCTACTTCATAGCAGATGTGCGGTATGTGTGCTCTCGTGGGCCTGATTTTTGCAGTGTTATGGAAGACGTACGGCGACACAAAACGTACAGTCCTAAATATGGGTGTATCGATCCACGCCCATCAGGCCAGAGAAAAAAAATGTCGGTTCAGGGGCAACACAATTCCGACTGGACATTGCGATCGATAGCGTAGTCCATCATCCGTTTCCTTGGAAACCCGCAGAAAAAATACGTAGCATTCCAATTATTTAAGCCCGCCTATCCCTATACGAACCGAACGCGGCCATTAACGGCCGGAAGGGTCACTCCTTAGCAAGAAGGGTCAAGGAGACCCCCATCAACCCCAATTTCCACACTGCCTAGAATCTCATTGTCCTGAAATACTGCGCACGAACAGGATGCTAATTGATAGAAATTACGGATAATCTCAGATCAACTGGGATTATTATTATTATTATTATTATTATTATTATTATTATTATTATTATTATTATTATTATTATTATTAACAATAAGAATAATTATACTAACAGGAATAATAATAATGATAACAACAATAATAATAATAATAATAATAATAATAATAATAATAATAATAGCCTAATAATAAACATTACGGTATTTGTATCGGCCAAGTACAAAGGAATGGTTTAGCAGTGGTGCTGAAATGGACTGCGGTGAAGCTACATCAATTCGGTCTTTCTTTATTAGCTCAGTTCAAATCGTTTCTTTTGCGGTTTGCGCACTTTTGGTAGACCCGTTATATTGCTTGTTTGTTTTAATTCTAGATCCGTTTCATGTAGCGCGAGCGGCCGTGCGGTCACGATTAGCGGTCCTGCACTCCTGTGAAAGACGCCAGGAGCTTCTGTGGTTGACCCCGTGGTGGAGGTTGAGCAAACATGATCAGTGCAGCAGGACCTCGGGACCTTCTATGCCCGGTGACCATTAGCTCATCACGGATAGAGCCTGAGGATTGATCGGCGGAGATGACGTGGGGCTAGGGGGATGTCAGGGCGTAGGCTGTACGCTTTTGTTTAAAGACGTTCCTCTTTTATCGTTGTCAGCGAGAGCAACAAAGCAAGAACAGCCCTCTAAAAACGCCAAATCGCGTGGCCGTTCGAGTTTTATCGATCACGTGACTCTCAGCCAAATCCTTTATTGGTGCTTGGAGTAGAGAGGGTGGGGCCTGATGGGTGTCCGTTCGAAATTGACCGGTTTTGGGCCAGCTTGCGATTAGCTCGGAAAAACAGCGCCTCCTGAATCTCTGGCTCTGTACGTTAATTTCAGAGTTCCCGGAGATTAATGAAAGTTTCCTGAGCATAAACGGCAACACCCCAGATACAGCAAAAAGCCACCTTCCTTTTCACTGCAATTTTACTGTTATACAAGGCAAAAAAAAAACACAGCAATATTCACAATGTTAAATTATGCATAGCAGAAATTTTATCTACCACAACAGGAACAGGATGTACTGTTACATTCTAAATATTCCAACAGAGTTGATCTTACCCTGAACATTTTACTGTGGAGACATTATTAAATAAAACTTTGTTAAAATGGGAAAGGTAGCAGAGACAACTTTAATGGAACGTGCACTCACACACGCACAACCACATACACGCACGCGCATGCAGACGTACGCACGCAGACACCCACATACACACACACACACACACACACACGTACAAGCACACACTCACACACACGTACAAGCGCACACACACCCCCGGACACACACGGACATGCACGTACAAGCACGCGCACGCACGCGTGCACAAAACGCTCACATACACACACACACATGCGTGTACACACACTGACACACACAGTGACAGGGGATATTGATAGACACGATATCTGTGGCCTCGCTGCTTGACGACACGGCCACGGTTGGCCCAGCGACCTTTGACCCCCTCCACGGCCACCATCAATGCCTCGTTCCTCCTCCCTCCCCCTCTCCCCAATACACACCCCTACACCCACACCCAGCACACCCCTCCCCCCCCCGCCCCCTGCCGATCAATGCCTGTCTTCCTGCTCTGCACTGACACGCGTCCTATGGATTTATTGATGATGGGGTGGGTGGGGGGGTGGGGGGGTTATCCAGGCAGTCTGTCCCAATTTTATTGCATCCCACCCTGGCTCAGTCCAGCCCCAATATGCCCCCCTAACACTCCCCCCCCTCCCCCCCCCCCCTCCTATGGCGCCAGGGTCCAGGCAGGGCGGGGAAGTGGGGGAGGGGGGAGGCTGCGGATCCGGTATCGACGCGGTGTCCCTGTGTCTCACCCGCCGACACGCTCTTTGCGGTGGGATCGATGGCGCTGCCGGTCCTGTGCGGTTTGACCGCGCGCAACCGCAAGGAGACTTCTGGAGTCAGCGCGGCCGGGGGCTTTTAACTGCGGCTGGCAACCCCCACCTCCCCTCCATCCGCAAACAAAACAGTCCGCTTACCCCTCAAACAGCGGGGTTTCATGTTCAGTTATGTCTATCCTTTCTCCCCAAAGCTCATACCCTCAATCTGGCGATCATTTCCCTGGATCCAGCGTCCAGGTGAGCCGTAAGGGGGGGGGGGAAAGGGGAATTAGGAGGATTCCTAAGGCCCAGACTAGCAGGGGCCCTAAAAAAATATTATAGCCTAGGATATTCTGGAGATGTGGAGACCAATGTGAGATCTTTTCTGAGAAGCTGAGATGCAACACCAGCTTGCAGCTCAGCCACTGCGATCATGTGCGCCTGCGGACCTCTCCTGTGTGTTCCACAGAGCAGAGGACACAAGGATCACACGCAGCACTGCTGACAGGAATCCCCCTCAACACCCGATCCCCCCACACCCCATAACGCTGCCCGCACTGAGCAGAGCAAACGCTGCTTTTCTCAGATTCACCAGCCTGAGGCTGCTGTCACTACACACTATACACACACACACACACACACACTATACACACACACACACACACACACGCATGCACACACACTATACACACACACACACACGCACACACACACACTATACACACACACGCATGCACACACACTATACACACACACACACACACACACTATACACACACACTACACACACACTATACACACACACACACACTATACACACACACTACACACACACTATACACACACACACACACACGCATGCACACACTACACACACACTATACACACACACACACACACTATACACACACACTACACACACACTATACACACACACACACACACTACACACACACTATACACACACACACGCACGCATGCACACACTACACACACACTATACACACACACACACACGCATGCACACACACTACACACACATTACACACACACTATACACACACACACGCATGCACACACACTACACACACACTATATACACACACACACACACATGCACACCACTACACACACACTATACACACACACACACACACACACTATACACACACACTATACACACACGCATGCACACACACTATACACACACACACTATACACACACACACACGCATGTACACACACTACACACACACACTATACACACACACACACACACGCATGCACACACACTACACACACACTATACACACACACACACACGCATGCACACACACTACACACACGCTATACACACACACACACACGCATGCACACACACTACACACACACTATACACACACACACACACGCATGCACACACACTACACACACACTATACACACACACACTATACACACACACTATACACACTATACACACACACACTATACACACACATGCATACACACTATACACACACACACTATACACACACTATACACATTATACACACACACACTATACACACACACTATACACACCCACACACGCACACACTACACACACATGCACACACACAATACACACACATGCACACACTATACACACATACACTATACACACAAATGCACATACACTATACACACACACATGCACACACACTATACACACTATGCACACACTCAAACACACACTATACACACATGCACACACACACTATATACACACTATGCACACACACACAAACACACACTATACACACTGTACACACATGCACACATACACACTATACACACTATGCACACACACATACACACTATACACACACATTATACACGCATGCATGCACACACACACACACTATGAACACACACATGCACACACACACACTATATACACACACTATGCACACACACACTATACACACTATGCACACTATACACACAGACATTATACACACACTATGCACACACACACTATACACACTATGCACACACAAACACTATACACACAGACATTATACACACGCACACACACACAAACACACGCACACACACTATACACACATGCACACATACACACTATACACACTATGCACACACACATACACACTATACACACACATTATACACGCATGCATGCACACACACACACACTATGAACACACACATGCACACACACACTATATACACACACTATGCACACACACACTATACACACTATGCACACTATACACACAGACATTATACACACACTATGCACACACACACTATACACACTATGCACACACAAACACTATACACACAGACATTATACACACGCACACACACACAAACACACGCACACACACTATACACACACATGCCCGCACACACACACCCACTCAGACAAACAATACATACACGTGCACACACACACACACATACACACGCATGCACCCACACAAACACATGCGCGCACACAGACACACTCACACATGCACGCGCACACACACACACACACACACACATACGTGCACACACGCACCCACTCTCACACACACACAGTCACACACACATGTAGACACACACCCACTCATACACACACACACACGCTCTCACGCATACATGTACCCACTCACACATACATACACACACTACACACACTCACACACACACTCACACATATATGTACACACATACCCACTCACACACACTCACACCATACACACACACACACTCACACCATACACGCGCACACACACACACACACACACACACGCACACACACACACACACTCCTCCCCCCTGGCTGTGTTGGCTCTGTGCTGCTCCTCTGGGACCTGCTGTCCCCCCCAGGACTGATAAATGGCCAGTGGCCGCTGAAAGGCTAAAGGCCAGCTGGACACTCGCCTCTCCATCGGGGGCGGGGGGGGGGGGGGGGGGGGGGGGGCAGGGGTGTGTGGGAGGGGGAAGGGGGCAGGGCAGCGCTGGCCACTGGCAGCTGGTCCCAAAGAAGAGGTGTGTGGGACGAGGGGGGGGGAGGTGGTGCAGGGGTGACGGACCGTGACCTGGCCGCAGCGATCACCACCCCATCAGCCCCCTCCGACGGTGTGCGGGGCAACCATCTGTGTCCAAAAACCTTGAGGGGGGGGCGGATTGTTGTAGGGGTGGAGCTGGCCATCTGAGCAGAGTGGGAGAGGGATGATCTCTTTTCAAAGCACCTGATTTGGACTCAAATTGAAAAGCTCCGAACTGGTTTGGTTGGGTTTTGTGTATGTGGAGACAGAGGCCCCACTGGGGATTTTGGGCCCCACCACCCTAGAACATCCTATGCTCTAATATTTTTTGAAGGCCCCTGTCAGTCAGGGCCTTTGGAATCGTACTAATCCCCTCCACCCCAAGACGGTACCCCTGTGCAGAGTGTCAATCATTACATGGACACTCATTGATGTCACAGCAGCTAGCTTGCAGCTTTCCACACTCTAGACCACATGACACTAGAAACTGCAGTGATTGGTGGAGAGTCGTACGGTATCGATCACTGATGATGCGGTTTGTCATCCTCCCTGAGTTTTATGTGGCCGTGCTCAATGTGAGACCTTGAGTTGAGGCATCATATTTTTTTTGTTGGGGGGTGGGGTGCCAGCCACAGAAGGGCACAGTTTGGCAGTAATCCCACACAGATGGGACAGCCCGTCCTTTTCAGGCTCCACAGGGCCCACCCGGGGGGGGGGGGGGGTTTAAGATTAACGCCTATGCTCTGGACCTGCACCCCCATCTCCCATCCCCCACCCACCCCCTCGTCCTGAACTGTTTAAGGTAATCGTATTGGCTCCGCCTCCTCGGCTTAGGCTCACGAGATCAAAGGTGGCTTACCCGCTGCCTGATTCTACCGACAGGTCCGCCGTGGACAGAGATGACAGCCGAGCTTTGCACATCGTGCTTCTCTGTGGGGTCCTGTGTCCACACCACTCTTTATGGACTGGGTCGCATTTCAAAACCGTGTTTAAGATACTGTGGGTGGCCTAAGTCCAAACAGGCTTGATTTATTGGAGAAACCTTATATTTTTCTGCAACTGACTTCCAGAGAGTGTAAAAAGTCACCTTTTGCCCTTGTAGTTGAAACTATTTAGCCCCCACAGAAATATGTATACACTGAAAGTATAACTTCTTTCACAGTAATACTTCATTTAAAATACATTCTGCAATATCTGAATATAGCAATAATCTGTGTATTTTCCCTTACATTACAAAGTGTTGAAATATCTGTTCTGAGCTTGATAATACATTTTATTTCAATTTATTTCATTTTTGCAACAGATGATTTGGAGATTTTCCTGTACACTTATCTGTCAATGTTTGGTTATGCTGCATAGAGTAAAATGGCATACAGAAATACACTGAGTCTCCTGCCAGGGCCCATGTCTGACAGCAGAGACAGACCTCTCTCACTCTTCATCTCATTGTTGATCTATCTTCAGCTCCATCCATTATCACAGGGTGGGGGGAGGAGGGTGCACTTTGAGGGGCATTGATCTGAAAGGCTCCATGGCTGAAGGGGGTGCTTTTTTGGGGGGGCCCAATGTCCCTGGAATAGGTTCTCCGTTTTCAAAAATGAATTCTGAGAGAAATGAAGAAAGAGAAAGAGACGAAGAAAGAGCGAGATGGAGACAGAGAGAGGCAGAGGGAGAGAGAAAGATGGATAGAGAGCGTGAGAGAGAGAAAGAGAGATAAAGAGTCGCTAGGCCACGGTCGCGAACGCGCGGGGAGGGGATGAGCTGACTTCGGCTGCAGTCCATTTATTATCCCTGGGATCGATAGCCCCCGGTCTCCCAGCAGCCGCCCTGCCTACAGTTGCTAGGAGACCGCAACATCCAAGATGGAGGCCTGGGTGATGAAGGGCAACAGCCTTCAGGGGTCAGAGGTCACCAAGGCAAGTGGTCAGTCTGAAGCACCCAACCCCCAGTCCCCCCACCCTTTCCTCAGAATCAGGTTTTCTGAAGAGATGGAGGTAAGGGTACAAAGGGGGAAATATGAGTTATTTTGCATTTTTCCCCCTTTCCCAAAAGTTAACAGCTTTCACTGCAACATTTTAATGTGCAGCATAAACTTCGAGAGGAAGCCAGAAAGAGAGAGAGAGAGAGAAAGAAAGAGAGAGAGAGGGATAACTTGACTGATGAAGTTCAAAACTTCTAAAGACTTTTCTTCCACAGAGCGGTTTCTCCCCTACCAGGCTGCCCTTCCCTGTGAAACTCCCTGCATCTGTACGTCTTACAATATTTATGGGCGTGCCGCTGTTTTCAAACCCAAGCCCTCTGGAATAAACTTTTATTTATTTTTATATTTTTTTAAAAAGCCCTTCCAGAATTCCAAACTCCTCGTCTACCTTCTGCTCGGACCTCCGTGAGTTCACACCGCTGCGTCGTCCCTCAAAATCCCCCCCGACCACCGACATTCAGCTGGTGGCCAAAAAAGGTCTCTCTTCTCTTTCCAGAGAAAATATGCTCGTTGCTCTTTGCCTGTACGTGTCTGTACTTGTAACAATTGCACTCACTGTCCACTGCCTTCTAATGATCAACGAAATTGCTCTCTCTGTTGAGTCAATAGTTTTTCGATGGATGGGCCGTTTGCCTGAATTAAAAGAAGTGAACTTGTCAAGCAGCCGAACAAATGCTTCTTTGTTTCTATCACCTTTTACTTGGTCAAATTATTACTATTTATAAACCCTGAAAATCCCACAAGGTATTGTTGCTATGGGGGGTTGCCTGGGAGCAGTAACCTGCCGGAGTTGAGCTTTCTCACTTTTAAATTCTCACAGAACAAAAAGGTCAAAAGCAGAAAACAAAACATAAATCATAATAAAATGAGAACAAATGCTCGGCTCACGGACCTATTTGTCTGAATCATCCGAAAAACAAGTTCCATAATTTATTGTAGGTCTGTATTTGTATTCGTATTTTAAAGCAACAAACAAATAAAGCATGGAAAATGTTGTATATTAAATTTTAAGAGACACACAGGTTACTTTCACTTTTTGACAAGACGTTATGTATAACCAAAAGTTCAAAGAGCAAAAGCAATAGCTTCATATCACAGGAAAAAAGTAAAACAAGAATTTTAAGGCTATGGATGTGAATGTAAAAAGATGGAATACTGGACCTGGTATCAAGGTCATGGTACATCTGCAGCTTCCCATTGTGATGTCACAGGCAGTCTTCTGGGATGGAATTCCAGTGTCAACACACTTCCAGCAGAAACCAGAAAGGGCCTCTGCCCCTATCACAGAGTACTTTGGCAACAACAAATACAGCCAAGCCAGATACTTCTGGCTATAGTACATTCATCGAAAACTGTCTCCTGGAAGTATAGCTAGAAAGCATCCGCCAATCACTGCCAGGGGTCATTCCATGTTTTTCTACCAAGGTGCCACCTGATTGGTGCAGCTCCTATCTCCGGTTTCTTTGTGAAAAGTGATGTCACCACACATCTCACGCATCCAAATTTCATAAGCCCCGCCATTCAAAACAGAAGGTTCAGGACCATACGTATAGAAGCTAAATTCTGGAATGGAAAGGAACATACGAACAGCTCCTTTCAGAATGTTCACATTTCCATTGTGACATCTTGAACCTAACCAGGGCATGAAAATAACAGGCACTAGCGACTGCTACATCTGCGTATTATAAATTATGTCTGTGTATGGTATTATCCAATATATAATTACAGGGAATTTACATGAGCCATGTTTTGTGTGTGATGAGATTTATCTTTAAACATTTGGCCATGCATCTTTTTCTTAACCCAGGGAGAGGTTCATTTCCAGCGCTCTTTCTCTCTGCTATGTCTGGAGGGGCTGAGTATGTACAAACATAAAAATATAACGGAGAAACAGTGCAGACTGACAGAGATGGCGGGTTTGGCGCTGAGCTTCCACACAAGCCTGCTGTCCAATAAGACAGCAAAAAACAGAAAGGAAAAAATTTGAGAGTGAAAGGAGAGAGAGAGAGAGAGAAAGAAAAAAAGAGCAAGCAAGCAAACAGAGGAGAGGCCGGTGTGGTGCTCAGTAATTGGATTGATGTGCCAAATTTGCCCCTCGCGTTAGGAAAATGATCATTTATTTTGATTAGCACTGAAGGCCTCGGGAGCCAAAAGTGCACAGTGTGTGTGTGTGTGTGTGTGTGTGTGGGCGTGTGTGTGAATGTGTGTGTGAGTGTGTGAGTGTGCGTGTGCTGTCGAAAGGGGAGGGTCGGGTGAGATGGTATCAATTGCTGAGGCCTGGCCATTGAATGTATTGATTAGTTACCTTTCTTATTAACATGCTGATTAAAAAGAGGGGAGAGAAACAGAAGGCGAGGCTCTCTCTCTCTCCCCCCCTCTCTCTCTCCCTCTCTTCCTTTCTCTCGTTCTCTGCGCAAACACAGCTGGAGGAAGAGGCGAAGGAGGAACGGCACCAGGACAGAGAGGAAGGAAGACGCCGGAAAGATGACGGACAGAGGAAAAAGGAGAGGAGAAAAGGATGAGGGAGGAAGGGAGAGGAGGGGAGCGGGGGGTGGGTGGGTGGGGGGGGGGGGTTGCCGAGAGGATTGTCCCGGCAGGACAGGCACCAGCAAGAGAACGGCGGTCGGAGCGGCAGAGGGGGGCAGGGAGGGAGAAGGAGGCCGACAGAAGATGCCTCAGTCCTCGTCCGGTGGTGAGAGTGAGGGAGAGAGAGAGAGAGAGGGAGAGAGAGAGGAGTCCGGAAACACATCGGCAACCGGGAGAACGCAGAGCATGGGGGGGGGGGGCCTGGAACACAGGAATGTTAACGCGGCTCTGCAGAACGCCTCGTCATCGCTATGTTTCTTTTTTAAAAAATGTTCTTCCTTTTTTAAATTCCTTCCTTCCAACGTACACAACTGAACAACATTACCGCTCGCCTTCCTCCTCCTGAACTCAAACCCACGAGGGGGGGGGGAGGAACCGGCTGACTCGGTCTCCTCTCCGCCCTTTTTTTGCTTCCTTGGAGACGAACGGCAGCGTCACATGCAAGACAACGCTGGGAAACGAGGGCCGGGAAGAGGAGGGGGGTGGTCTACCCCCCCCCAGCGCACAGCGACGGGATGTGGAGACGGTGTGATGGAGAGATATTGAGAGAAGAGAGGAGAGGAGAGGAGTGGAGAGGTAGGCTGGATTTGGGGAGGGAGGAAATTAGGCCTCCAGTGTTTAAAATAATCTTTGAAGAACAGTCATTGATCACTTACATCTAATATTGTGTCCTTTTTTCTGGCTGCTAACGTTGTATATGGTTCATTTGGAGTTTTATAAAGATGTCACTTTCAGTTGGTCTATCTATGTGTATTTATATATAATTTCTGAAACGACATACGTATATATAGTTACGCAGTTATATATCTCAAGTAGCGATTACCTCAGCCTTTCTAGACATGTATCTCAGATTTACCTGAGATTTATCCAAGATTTACCTGAGATTTGTCTGAGATTTACCTGAGACTTACTTGAGATTTACCTGAGATTTATCCAAGATTTGCCTGAGATTTACTTGATATTTATCTGAGATTTACATGAGATTTACCTGAGCAGCTTTTTCCACTCTGTTCCTGGGTCACTTCAGGTGGGAGTGAAAGAAATAACACCTGGAAGTGATGTCATCTGCAAACGTAATAGAGAGGCTCAGCAAATGAATGGCTCAGAATATAGGAAGATGAAATAAGTAAGTTAATAAATAAATGAATAAATGAATGAATAAATGAATGAATAAATGAATAAATGAATAAATGAATAAACCCTCTTCATGCTCAACTCAGGACATTTGAGTCTGAGATGGGGTGTAAACTACAAAAATGGCCACCTCTCTTCAGAAACCTCCCCATCCTGATAGCTGTGGTAGAGTAGTTAGCAGTTAGCATTTACCAGCGGCCTCTCTCGCTTGCACACAGAATCCTCTCTCGCTTGCACACACAAATGCCCGCACAACCAGGGAATCACATGAATAAAAAAAAATAAAACAAGTTATCAGATATAAATATATTTCTAAAATTTATCTTTAAAAATGCCATTATATGAGTGGCAGATGAGAGCAGTTCTTATTAAGTACTGTACCTCAGAAGAAAGAGGGAAACACTGCTGCTCACAGTTTAGGACTTAACCCAGCTTCTGGTTGTATGTCTAAATCCCTTATGGGAATCTTCTCGTTTACATGTATTTGTGTATTTATTTAGGGTGGTTTTGGACATGTGCAGAAGTCTTGTTGTCATTCACAAAAAGGAAACATGGGGATTCACAGTGTGAATGTGCTGAAGCAGTCACCAGATGGTCATGGGTTCAAACCCAGTTTGGCCCTTTCACAAATATTCAACATACAGAATTCCAAAGACTCCAGCTGGAAAATAATGTGGGGATGGCAGTATGGTGGGGTGGCTCAGTTCCTGGATTTGTGTCTAGATGGTTGCAGGTTCACATCCCAGTCTAGGTATGGACCACTGCCACATATTCACAAAATTTTACATAACCCTTGAAAATGTAAGATCATAAATATTTAATTAGAATGTTAACTGAACATTCGAATGCTGATGTAACAATCACTACTGGTAATTGAAAGCAGTGGAGTTCTAGAACACTGAAATATTCTGAAAAAAAACCATCCCAAAAAGTCCTACTCTTCAAATGATTGACAGAGACAACAAGGAGACCAGAACCCCTTAAATTTTAGAAGGCAACAAAGCGTACTCCCATCCAGTGAGGGCCCTGTTCCAGAAGGACACTCAGGGAAAGTGCATTGTTGGCCGGGCAGAGAGTTCAAGAATCTCATTCAGGTGGACACACTAACAAGTGTGTCATGTTTAGCATGCTCAACAGACTTCTCTCACAAAAAGGCATGTGGTAGGAAAGCTTAACCACGCTTGCACCTCGGAGGTTGCAGGTTTGATTCCAAGATGGGGTAGTGGCATTGTACCATTAAGCGAGGCACTGGGAGGAGCTGGTACATGAATGGGAGTCTTGGGGTGGGTAAAGATGTTAAATTATTTAATTGTGGGGGGGGGGGGGGGGGTGTCCAGGAGCAGCAGTCCCAGGGGGGTCCCTTTGAGAGACTCTCCCACAACACTGTGATATCATTTTGACATGGGGATCAAAACCACAGAGTTCCAGGCTCAAGCTCTGTCCCTGCTTCTTCCCAACAAGAGCCCCTATAAGACAGGAGTGTAGTGTATTGGGGAGGGTAGGGGGAGAGACTAGTCCCTGCTAACCTTTGGGGTAACGTCTTTTATCTCCCATGTGACTTTGGGGGGGGGGGGGGGGGGGGTCAGCTCTATCTAACTACAAAACACATGGGCCCTGCCCACATGTCTATTTAAATGAGGCCCACTCCGCTGCCTGTTCCATTTTTCACACCTTTAAGCCTTCCAGGTGTAAGATCACAAATATGCAATTAGAACGTTCTTAACTAAACATTCTAATGCTGATGTCACAATCACTACTGGCAACTGAAAGCAGTGGAGTTCTAAAATGCTGACTTAGAATTTTGATATAAACATATTCCTGCTCTAAAATGTGATGTTGCTCTCAGCCTACTTCATACCCATAAGCCTCTTTGCCTGTTAAGACACCTTAAATTGATCTCTGGAAAGCTGTAAGTGGTTAGAAGTATTTTGGTTGTTTCTCATCTAATTTGAGTTGTAAATTAACGTTAAGCTTTGTGTCCACGCAGCAGGAAGCTGAAAGGGAATCCTCAGAGTGTTTACTTGATTATACCCACACTCCAAAAGTCAAAAGCACTTGAAGTGAAGTAGGTCTACTAGGCGCCACATGCCTGTTACACCGGATTAAGCGCTAGGTGTCATTTCGTACAGCGATATGTTCCTGTTATAAGCTTCAACTTGTTTTAATAAACCAAGTACGGTGACGTCTGTAAAACGTTCGTAGCGATCGATTTTTCTCTGTCATTGAAATGTATTTAATGCGCGTAAAATAATAGGCCTGCATAGGTAAGATGATACATGTCGCCATGACGTATATTACATAATTCGACCCTTAAATTTATGTCATAACAGAGACCAATGTTCGGATGTAGTGCGGGTTTAAAACGCGGAACACGGTAGGGCTAGCTGACCTTAAAAACACATCCACTAATCACTTGCGCCGTTAATTTCGAATCTGGGCGCCCATGTCGACCGGAGTCTGGGGAAGCTAATAAGACAATAATCGAGGGAAAAGGGGAAGGTTCTTAAGCGCATTTGTCCACCTCTCCTCCCTTCTAACGGAGTTCACTTCGGGTTCTCTGGCATCCCTTCTCCTCTGCTGCCTGTGGTTCCGTTTAAAAAGACAGAAATGGAAAGGAGCGCATTTTAAAATTAAATACCACCGTTGCCTCCCTCCACCGACCCAGCTGAAACCGCATCCGCGAACGAGCAGGTTCACTAATAATGACTGTATAAAAGCAGGTCAAACGTCGCTTATTGCTGGCACACAGATGTAGATTGCGGGAAAACAAAAGGACCCAGCCTTTTCTTCCATAACATATTCTGTTACAGCACGTAAGCTCCGACATTGTATGGTGAGTAAGCGAGAGCCAAGGCCCGGGTTAAGGCCTCGTGACCACGCTGACGCGCTGATTGAATGATGGACTTTCAAGTGAAATAATTCAGTTAATTCGTGTTCAGGTTTTTTCCGCCTGTCTTAAAAGATAAACATCATATAACAAGTGTTCATTTTGGGTTTTGAGATATGTGACTAGAACAGAGATCTGCGCATCTATGAAATCTTAATTTCCAATGATCATGAGAGAGCAGGCAAAACCAAAACTGTAAATAAGAATTTAGAAAGGAAGAGTGTGTGGAGATGCAAGTGCTACCACAGTAGCCATGATACAGCTTTAGCCCACGAATGTTGAAAAATGGCGGCTTCTGCATAATTTTGTATGTTTTTAAATTAAAACTACTTTGTTTTAGTTTCTTCATCTCCAGTGACCTCTTTTGTGGTACTGTACAATAATACAAAATATAATTTCTTATATTCTAATTTATTTTTCTTTTTTTGTTGGTAAAAATGTATTTTTTCCTTTAACGTCTCCCTGCCGACACATTTTCTAATGCGAAGGTATTCATTTAAAGAATTCTGTAGAACAAGAAAATAAGTGGGCAGAGAGAGAGAGAGAGAGAGAGAGAGAGAGAGAGAGAGAGAGAGAGAGAGAGAGAAAGAGAGAGAGAGATTTGTCATATACGTTTTAAAGTTTTGTCATATATTAAGAGTATAGCAGTCATTGATTTAGCCTAATGTTCCACCGCTGTTAATGATACTCCATTACTCAGTATGCGCTCAGCATTGAATATAAACGTTACACAGTCTATATGGGATATTAACCATGTTTGATGAAATGAGACCGTTGAGACCTAAACAAAGTTAGTTTGCGTCCGTGCTCAAATTAAAATACTCTATATTTAGCTGAAAGCCCACCAAGTAAAACAAATCCCCCCCCCCCCCCCCCCCCCCCCCACACACACACACCTTAAAAAAATTATTATTATTATTATTATTTTTTAATTAGACACTGACACACACACCTCGCTTTGATGCAGGCTGTTGGTAACAAAGTTAAGCTGTTGGTAACTGCTGCTACTACTATCTTCATCAACAATAAGACCAAAAAAAATTATTATTAATAAATAAAGAAATAAATGAATACATAATAGCATGGGGATTCGAGACAAGTGAGGAAGTTTTAATATTTTTTATAGTTCTATTGTAACATTCAGTGTTCTTCTTCTTCTTCTTCTTCATCTTCTTCTTCTTCTTCTTCTTCTTCTTCTTCTTCTTCTTCTTATTATTATTATTATTATTATTATTATTATTAATAGATGTAGTATCGATAATAATAATAATAATAATAATAATAATAATAATAATAATAATAATAATAATAATAATAATCCGATCTTGTCATCAGTTCTGAGCACTCCTCGCTGGGTGAGAGCTCCTGGTTGTGTGTAAAGAGAGAGGAGGGAGTCCGAATTTGTAAAAAAATAAAAAATTATTTATCCAACATAAAAATCAGCCTAAATGGTTAATAGAAAGATACTTAGCATGCTTGTGAAAATGACGTGATTCACATCTGGAAACCTTCTCTCTTAGGGTATTTTCTATGCGTTACTGGAATATGGCTCGCGTTAAAAATGACCATTGGTGTCATGCCCCAACTGCAACGGTCTTAGAACTAAAACTGTATAGTAGGCTATAGGTATCAAGCGGCATGGCCACCGCCCGTACGTCATCAACCATTTTAAGTTCTGAGCATCCTTTACAACTTCTGTGGGTTATGTTCACTCGGTAAAAAGTACAAACACAAGAAGATCAACTTAAGAGCCAAAAAACAGCCGTGAAGGCCTGAGTTGTCCAGACTCGTAATTCTCCATAAAAATGAGTTTATGTTGAAAATACATTGCCGTTATTTCTTCTGGAAAGAAGGCATTTTAATTAAAAGCCAGGTCTCCCTGCTGACAGGCGAAGTGTATTTCAATGTCATTATCATTAAAGCTCTGTCCGTTTATTAAACGTTATGAAATGAAGAACATTTGACGTAGAACAAAATAAATATAAAACACCTTTTTTTATTGATACAACAACTTATTTTACCTATAGACGTTTTACGTTTTAAACATTTAATTAATGAACTATTCAATAATTTTATAACAAAAAATATTTACAATAATTTCGACATTAATAAAATAGGCAACGTAGCAAGCTGTGAAAAAAACATTGGACAAGCATTTTTCTTAGGCTTATCCAAGGGTTAAAGAGTAAATGGAGGAATACTATGTTTGTCATTCTTACTTGCATGTACGAATTAACAAAGTTTTGCTACGAGAGATTACATCATATAATTTCTTTTAAGATAAAGCAGCTAACTCTGTTTGAATTATTATAATGTTGTGTGCATGCGTTTCAGTGACACGATCTGCGTTTGTCCTTTATTCCGTGACTCCTATATGAGACGCCTATGGGAAGTATTGATTATATTGATTTGTATAGGGGCGAGTATTCTTTTGTTGGACCAGTATTGCATCCCTCAGATAACGCACGCGCGTTAATAAGCATTTATTTATTTATTTTCAGGGAAATTGGTTTGCGAATTATTGCGATTGGTAGTTAACAGTGCACTGGCGTAATTGAATTTGGCAATCAGTACTATATTTGTCTAAAATGAATTTTTATATTTATTATTTACTATATTGTGGTTTGATTTCATGACCTATCCAACAATATTTATAAATGATTTTTTATTAATGTGATAAAATGTGGTACAAATTGTATGGCACCTCTGGACAAAGCCAAGCCTAATCAAGCTTATTTAGTGAACAAATGGACTGTATGCAAGCACACGTAAAACACACATAAAACACACACACACACACACTCATATATACATGCATACACACACATACACATACGCACTGTGTCTTTAATTTCAATAATGAAATTGCAATAAAAATTATACAAAATATTAGATTTATTAGGATATATTTTCAGAACATAAGAATGTATTAAATAATGTTGTGCTTGTTAAATGTTATATTTTTTAAAGATATATTTTAATGTTTCATATTTATAGATGCTACAGCGTTTCCCATTCCTGCCACGAGAGCAATATCTAAGCTCTAGGTTCTACGTATATAGCGGCTTTCCTATGAGTATATAAGGCTATCATTTCTGAAGATTTAAATATAAGTAAACTTAACCTTCACCTACTTCACCTTACTTTACCTACGTATTGAATATTTTGTATCAGAAGAGTTTGTCAAAAATATACAAAAACATTAGTAACGTGCGACTATCAGCGTAACAACCTAGTTGGTGGTTTGTACTTTAATGTATTTATTGCACATTCTGTTTGTAAAAATTCACAAAATGTTTTTATGTGATCAGGTTGTTACGATGATCGTAATATGCAGTGACCGAACTTTTTCCAAGCGTGAGAAGTCAGGTGAATTTCTGTGGTCCCCCGGACTGGCCCAGAAATCCTCTTCACTCCGGAAGCACAGAAGTGAGTTTCCTGCATGCACGCGCCTTTGAGGTTAATTTTATTTACCAAAAAAAAAATGTTTTACTAATCACGGCAATTGAAACGTGTAGGGGGGGGGGGGAACCTTATCTTGAAATGCCATACACTACGACATTTTGATGATTATATTTTGGTATAATCAGATCAGATGACAGTTTATCAACATAATAACATTCAAATTAAAACACACGATGATCGAATCTAATTGTGTATTTACCGGATATTCAGGATTATTGACCAACTTGTCCAAGTTTGCTTATTACTGTGTTTTAAATAAACACTTTGATGGATTAGATATCAGGTGCCGAGACATTTCTTCAGAAAATACATGAATTGCAAATTAAATCGGAAGTCGATGCACCAAAACAAGGAAGACAAATGAAAAGAATGGATCGGGGTTTTTTCGGTCGTCATTGACCACGGGCTACAAATTTGGCCTACCTGGGAACCTACACAATTTGAGAATTCGAAAGCAGAACCTAACACGGAGATTTTAATTGCGATTCCTCCATAAAGAAGATTCTCTGCACTGGTCTGTGGGAATGTTTCTACATGAAACTTTTTTTGTCTGCTATACTGGCAAAATACCGTTTCTTTGTGTTTTAGTATCTCAATTTCATATTCAAAGCATCACACATTCATATTATTCGTAGTATCAATGAATTTGGCGGTAATGAATCTATAATGTGCTGATATTAGTATGCAACATCTTGTGTTTTGCATACTGGTTTCTGTAATACCGTATATGTTAGGACTACCAATCCAATGTAGCTAATTTGGGAAGAATGCATCACACGGTTGCCATGTATCCTTATAATTATACACTGCTCGTGATAAATATAAAAAAAACGGCTACATAAAAATGATTTAATAAACAAAATGAAAATGACAGAAGGCCGCAAGTAGTTCGACCATATGAACTGGAAACTTGGCTTATTTTTTAATTGTGTGGTTTCCGTGCGGACAGCGCAGGGTACGGGGTCAGCCTGTAGCATGTCCAATTTTAACATAGAGGCATCTGAAGGCAACGACAGATTGCGCATTTTAAAGAAGGAAGTGACCATTTAAGACGTACCCTACCACCCCCCACCCCACCCCCAAAAGAGACATTTTGACGACACGGGGGCGCGTGAAGTGTCCTCTGGGACAGGAGGGGGGCCTGTCATTTTTACAGACACCGAAAGAGAGGGGCAAATAGGCCGCGAGGACAAGTATCGGGTTTCGGGAGTCACGTTCGACATTGTACGGTCCGCGCGCCGAAATATGTCGTGACCAGAGTGGGTCAGTCCGCACCATTCTGGGAAAGCAAATCATGCCAGACTAAAGTAGCCATAATAAAAAATGTCCTTTTGACACGTTTAGGTTTCAGTATCACCAAACTCCAAAGTTAACTAGTGTCAATGAATTGTTGTTTTTCCAGTTTAAAAAAAAAAAATTCTGATAATTCTTTGCATTCCGTTGATTAAATTTGAAAAGTTCACCAACTTTTTCACGAGGAATACTACCTTGGGTGTATTTTATTTGATGCTCGCGACATAGAATGTGTAGTACACTGGAAATGTATCTGCACATCCTATAAGTCTGCCCGTGACAATGCATCACGTATTTAAGGCCTACTTAAGATATTTGATATCACCACAAGGGAATACCAGGACCAGGGCGGATGGTCATTTTAAAATAAGAGAGACATTGAAAGTTAAAACCAACAAATGATGCGGTATAGGCTATGCACTACAGTTAAATAGCCATGTGAGTCAATAACTCTCTATTGTGAACAAACAAAAAAATTGTGACTGATTATTATAAAATCAGATTCTCATGAAACCAGGTTTCAAACCTAACGCATGCTCCGTGTTTTTACAGATAAATATAGAATGGTTTTACTGTATGTGTTTATTTAGCCATGTAACGTCTAAGCCAGTTAACCGTTAGAGAAGTTCAGCGAGGGACCGGGAACTGTTCAGTTGCTCCGGTGCTGAAATCGTCAATGTCAATTCTACACCCGGCTCCTTGTGCATACTATCGTGACTCGTGAGGCATTTTTGGGGTCGGAAAAATGTCCTTCTGTATATATGTGAGATTTAGCATTCACCATTCGATAGTTACATTGTGTAACAAAGTTCTTCTTATTATTATTATCACTGCACAAATACTAAACCGTTCAATAATAACAATGAATTAGGCTATTATTATTAGTCGTAGTATTAATAATATTAATAATAATATTATTAATATGAATCTTAAACAGAAGTTACTGCAAGGGGCAGACAGACTGTAGAATGTGCTATTCTTTGACTTTCATAAGAAAGTAGTACTAAAAACACAGCATGTATATTCTGTTAGAATTAAGTTTGTGTAATAGTTATTATTATTATTATTATTATTATTATTATTATAATTATTATTATTATTATTATTATTATTATTTAGTTTTGCTTTTCTCATTCTAGTGCCCATCCTTTGCGAGTGGCCTTTTTTTGCCTCCATCTGCGCGGTCAGTGAGTTGAGCTCGCGGCCTGCTGTCCTCCTGCTCCTTCATAGAGAAGGTTAAAGGCGACAGCTATATTTCAGCCACTGCCGGACAACGGACATTTTTGCTCGTGAGTACGAAAGATTGCGCGAGCACTTCACATTTATTTATTTATTTATTTATTTATTTATTTATTTATTTATGTTTTGTACTAAATTCTCATTGGAGAGGACAAAGCCATGCTTGGGTCCAAATTATGTGCTTGTTTTCAATCGGCTGTAGTTCATCAACACCTTTTGCGGTATTATTTTTTAAACAGGCCTACTACTTTGTTGTTAACAGTTTGGATTAATCGTATTAATAATATTATTGTAAACGTAATGCATGCATTTTAATTCAGTGGCAGTTTTTGTTGTTTTACGACTGTTACCACTGGATGAGAAATACTATTAGTAATAGAATAGTATTTTTCTATTTGGTTAGCCATTGAAAAACGCTCTTCGCTTCATTCGGACTGGATAGATTTGAATAGCGAACGAGAACTTGCTGCAACTTAAACAGCTAAGTGACATAAAAATTTAGTTTTATATGTTCAGAAGAGCTCCGAGAAAATGAGCTGGAATATTAGCAAGAGTTTCAGCAATGAAGTGGCAGAACACAATTTCAACCAGCCCAAGTTGCAGTTCTCCCGAAACAGAGAGATGAAGAAAAAAAAGAGATGTTGCTCAATCAAATGTGGGCTGGATAAGTGGACATATACTTAGTTTTTACATAACAAAAATAGAATTTAAATAATTATTGTTTTACTGACAGTGTAACTGATTCCATGGGTTGTGGAGGCGGACTGTATTAGCCGCTTCAAAGCTTCGTTCTGTGTTCTCGCGCAATGCAGTATGGATCGGGTGCTAGTCTGTCTGTTCGGGTTTTTACCGCAGCAGAAGGTGAACTTTCACCCCGACCTCTTTTATATTCGTCGTGGAAAAAAAAAAGACCGACTGACCATTTTTACCTCCAGCTATTCCGCCTATCCATACATCTCCCTCTCTCCGCGCGCCCATTCCTGCCACAGATCGATACGGCAGCATCTGCTAGAGAAAGGGCCGCAGTCCCACACCGCACGAGGCTACACTTGGAATTTTTCAAACGGCTGAATTGCTCATCTCTTAAAATTAAACTGACAGTTAGATATGATTAGTATGCCACGTATCAACAACCCCCCCCCCCCCCCCCCCAAACCAACTCAACACACATTCCCATAGCCGGAAAAGTCTGCTGCGTTAACTGTGTGGTTAATACTAAGCAGAAGACTAAAGTATGCAGTTAATAGTTCGTATGCATTTTTCAGAATAGTAAATAATAGATATACACACGCATAGTTGCCTGGTGACCCTTTTTGTATCAGCACCAATCGAATTTAATCAATTTTTTATCACCTGGACACGTTGTGTTTTATCACCAGCATGTTGTGTTAAATTCAGAAATTAATTTCTGATATAAATTGATGATCTATTTCCACAATTTAAAATTCAATTTTAACTCTGCAGGAAGGACGCAGAGAGTCTTGCCGCGCAATAGATGATCACTGAACAATTTTGATGCTTTCTCCTTTCACAGAGGCAAAGATCCGGGCGTATTGTCGCGTAGCATGCTGTTTAAAAAAACGCCGAGCACAAATCTGCAGGCTTTGCAGGTGCGTCGGCACACTTGGGCTTCCCTTTGTTCGCCCAAAAGACGTCTGGTTGTTAAGACAAAGGTGGAACGGCGCTGAGGTCATAATGCTCCAGCCCATACTGTCGCCATACATTCTGCCCGATATCTGTCAGTCATTCAGACCGATCATTTATTCGTCCGAATAAAACGTAATTTCTCTGCGAGTTGAATGTGCACAATGATGCATTTCTAAGTTGTATAACAGCGATCAAGGGTCACTTATCACACTGAAATATATCGACAACGGACTAATTATTATATCAATTAAAATGATTGTAACAGTTTCATGAAAGTTGTGACGATGACCATGGTGATGAGTGGGAAGAGGAGGAAGATGGGGATGAAACCGATTGCTGTGTTTGTTTTCATACTATGAGTCTCGGCTTCGGTTTCTCATCCATTTGTACCAATAACGGTGCACAAGCGCAAGGGTTAAGTTGGTTTTTACTGTTGTGTCTGCGCGATTTGACGCGGGGCGCATATTACAGGTATGCACTGGCGTTGCTGCGCATTGAAAAGGCAACAGGGGAGAGAGGGAGGCAACGGGCGACCTGTCTTCGCTTCGGCCGCCCGCCCAGCCCCCAACCCGAGTCTCGTCAGCCGAGACGAAAGGGTTAATTTGAGTTGGAATTTCATTCCACATCTGTCAGATTTTTTAACCCGGTGACGCGCTTAACCGAGGGAGCGAGAGAGCGAAAGGGAGGGGGAGAGAGAAACAGACAGACTGAGAGAGAGAGAGAGAGAGAGAGAGAGAGAGAGAGAGAGAGAGAGAGAGAGAGTTGGAGGGGAAATCGATGAGGTGACAGTCTGAGAGAAACGGAGGTTTAAAAAAATCACACGAAGGACAGAGGAATAGAAAGAGAGAAAAAGAGCTGAGGGAAACAGGAAAGTGAGGCTATCGGTTTACGCAAAAAAGGGCAAAGAATAACCGAGGGGTCGGAGAGAAGAGCGCGGGGTTCGCAGTCGACTGCTTGGCCTCTCGTTCCAGCTCATATCGCCTGCTCTTCAAAAGGGAGGGCTGACCAATTGTGTGGCGCTCGGCGGACGAACTGGCCGTAGGGGGTAGAGAGGAGCTAACTCAGATTAAACAGCGACCCGAGAAAAGATACCGAGGATATCTGCTGTTCCCCTCCATTCTCCCAACGGAGATAAATGGGGGAATTGTCTGCAATTTCTGACTGCCGGGTTGTTGTCGTTCGGTGTTCGGTTCGTCCACATTCAGTAACCCACGCGACGCCGTGGACTTTGAACAACATCCACGCCGTTCGTCGCTGATGTGTTATGAGGTAAGATATCCAAGCGGTGCTGATGCTCGAAAGCTCGTGACTGACCAGACTCGTTGAATATTCCCAGAACCGAGAGAGGGGAACGGAAGGAAACTTTATTATCTGTTTTCAAATCCACCCTTTATAGCCATTGTTTAATATAGAACGCGGACGCCTTCGTTGTGGACAGCACTGCATTTTCCCCCGTGCACCACAATTGATGCCTTCATTTTTATTTTCATTTTTTAAGCCAAATGTGTAGTAGAACTACGGACAAAGGGGAGAGCGGCTGGCAGTCGCGTGCAATAAAGGTTGCACGTGTAATATTCTGTGTCCAATAGCTACGTCGAGGGGGACGGTTCATGAATACGTCCTAATTTGCATAGAAGCAAGTAAACTTTTGTCGCCCGCGCAGGCTGCCAAAACAAGAGGCCGTGCAACAGCCAAGAAAGAAATGAGGAGCACCCGCTACGCGAGATTCGAGCGTCGTCAAGTGAATACCTAAATACTACGGGCATTGACTCCACTGAACCCGTTGAGCATTTGAGTTTGATTACAGCTCAAGAAACCGGCGTGATGGACTTACCGGAGAATACTGACACTCCAGTCAATCATTAATTTATCAGTTCACAGGGCTGAAAACCCGTCTAATGAATAATCAATAAATCCATATTTTAGTTGAGGAGGAGAGCGAGGGAGAGACAAGAGCGTCTTTAACGGACAAGCAGACGAAAAAATCCTGAGTGAGAAATCGATTTGAGCCGAAAATAATAACAACAACAACAACAACAACAACAACAATAATAATAATAATAATAATAATAATAATAATAATAATAATAATAATAATAATAATAATAATAATAATAATAAAACAATGGATGTAAATTTGGGGGAGATGTCTGTCCACGGCCACGGAAACCTCATGCATCACGCTCAGGACGGACGGACGATGCTGCATTCCAGGGACCTCTCCGCCGTTTTTCCCAGGCCTCCCATGGTCGAGTCCTCCATGGCCCTGGAGGGCCCAGAGCACCGGCCGCCGGGGCTGGAGCACTCCCTCTCGGCGCTGGGTTACGGGGGGGACTCTCCGACCAGCAGCGGGAGCACGTACACGACCCTGACTCCGCTCCAGCCGCTGGAAGACAAATTTCATCATCACCACCACCATCACCATCACCACCATCCCTGCCTGCCTGTGAGCAACGTCATCGGCAGCTTCACGCTCATGCGCGAGGACCGCAGCCTGGCGGGCAACTTTTACAACCCTTATGCCAAAGAGCTGGGGATGCCCCAGGGCCTGTCCCCCCCTCCTCCCGCAGGGTCAGGCCTTGGGACAGTCATGCACGGTTACAGCGGCCTGGGCAACGGCACCGCGAGCAACGGAGGACAGATGCTCTCCGGCTACGAGGTCCACATCGGAGGCGGGGGAGGCGGGAATCTGTTCGGCAGGACGCCGGATTTCGCCCGTGAGATGTCCCCGCAGCCACCGCCACCGCCCGGTGGCGATTCGGGAGTGGGTCACCAGCCCGGCAAGATGGACGGACCCCAGCACGAGCACGGCCACCACGCGCACGTGTACGGCCACCACCCGTTTCAGCACCACCACAACCACCACCACCCCGGACAGCAGCGGTCCTCCGTCGCTCCACCAGGCGACGCCTTGTCTCCCGGAGCGCAGGGCGGGGGCGGGGAGGAGATCAACACCAAGGAGGTTGCACAGCGAGTCATCACGGAGCTGAAGCGGTACAGCATCCCCCAGGCTATATTCGCCGAGCGAATTCTGTGCCGGTCGCAGGGCACCCTGTCCGACCTACTGCGGAACCCCAAACCGTGGGGGAAGCTCAAGTCCGGGCGCGAGACCTTCAAGAGGATGTCCAGATGGCTTCAGGAGCCCGAATTCCAAAGGATGTCATCGCTGCGGTTAGAAGGTAAGCTCGGCCAAAACGGCTCAGTCTTATGGCCACCGCGTCGATTTGCATTTAAATATTAAAGGAGTACTGTTTTTTAAATTTATCTATTTTGTCGATTGCTCACGTGGCCGACTATATAAACGGTCGTGTTTTTTTTCGCGCTTCATCCTGCCGTACTTATTCTGCACGTCGATTTAATTCAAAGTTCTGTTTATCCTAAAAATAGCTAAAAAGCTATTTTTCGTATAAGTATTCTATTATATAGTTACAAAAAACGATTAAGGGTATGCCGCTCTTGATGAACATTCTTAAAGTGTGCATACATTTTGACTACATTTTACATACATTTCTGGAATTCATGTGGAGATATTTATTTTTGACCCGTCTTGCGCCTTCGCGTTTTTGCCCGTTGTGGAAAAGGGAAATATGCTGTCGTTTTGAAATGTTTATTGGCCTATTACTTATTACTATGAATATTACATATTAATATGACAGATCATAAGTTTAATTGCTGGAATCTATAAAATTTGCGTAACTTGCTTTAACAAATACTTATAACTTTTTTTATTGCTTTACATTTACATCGATCAGCCACAACATTAAAACCACCTGCCTAATATTGTGTAGGTCCCCCTCGTGCCGCCAAAACAGCTCTGACCCGTCGAGAGTTTTTAAAATCATGTGGAAATAATTCACCCTCTAACAATATCTTAGCTTTTTATAGCCCTATAGCAACACAATAATGTAATAAACTACCAATAGTGTAATAACTCCCAATAATGTAATCCATTTCAGTTTTTTTATGTAATAAAAACTAATAATGTAATAAGTAGTAGAAGTAGTAGTAGTAGTGTACTTTATTGATCCCCGGGGGGAATTTGCACTGTTGCAACATCAAAGACAACAAAGTAACACAATCAGATACAAATTTACAGTAGATACAAAATATCAGATAGAAATATACAGTAGATACAAATATATACAGAAATCCAAATATACCAGAGGACACCTTCAGAGGTGGAGTCCATGCCTCGACGGGTCAGAGCTGTTTTGGCAGCACGTAGGTGGTTTTAATGTTGTGACTGATCGGTGTATATATTACTGTTAGCACAGTTTCCAGCAATATTATGTATATATATATATATATATATATATATATATATATATATATGCAGCAATAATTTAGATATTACTTGAAACAGTTCTAACAATAACAATAATAGCCATGTTGGCATGTTGCCACAAATAGATTTTTTCTGTTTGTACAAAATATCTATTAAAATTGATGCCCAATAATATTCCAACAGCCGTATGGCTCATACATTTTTGCTGATGAGAGGCAGTACACCAGTTATAATCATACAACCCCAAATAATCGATTGCATGTTTGACAACTAATTGAATCTGAGTTAAGATCACGCATAAAGCCTACAGGCCACACTCAGTATTACAGGAGAGCCAGTGACTATTTTACGCCCGACAGTCCACACAGTACTACAGGAAAGTCAGTGACGATAGGCCACTCCACAAGCCACACACAGTGCTACAGAAGAGCCAGTGACTATTTAACACCCTACAGTCCATGCAGGACTACAGGAGAGCTAGCAACTATATACCACTACAACACAACTATCTTGTGGGTTCTTGACAAACAACCAATTTTTCAAATATATATTTTTAAAGGAGAGGGGATAGGCCCATCCTCCTTTCATATTTTTTGCTGTATTCAGACGTGGAGAAAGCAGACTGAGGTACCATGGCAGGAATCAAAGCTCTGCTAACCCCTTAAGGTTGTGACATCACAAATGTGTGATTAGACTGTTCTTAACTGAACATTCTAATGCTGATGTAACAATCACTACAGGTGACTGAACGCACCAAAGTTCTAGAACACTAATTTAGAATTTTGAAAAAACATTTTTTTAAAACCTACTTGAATTTGAAAGGGTTCAAATTTGCTGCTTAAATGAAATCTCTACATAATTTTTGATGTGTCTGAAAGTCATCGCAGCCCACAATTTTCCACAATTCAATTATCCGTCTGGTGCTGACTAAAATGGAATATGACCATGTGAATATTACTGGATGGAATTGAAACATATTTCAATTTTGGCTTTAAATTTTCCTTTAATTCAGGTTGTTTGTAGCATGTTGCTTTCTGGAGCAAATTCTCAGCTGAATCTTCAATAAGCCACCTTTCTCCTCATTGCTCTTTTCTGTTGCATTGCACCAAATTTGCAGTGCACTGGCCTCTACAGTTGGCCTCCATTGATTTGTGTGTGTGTGTGTGTGTGTGTGTGTTCGTGTGTTGGGTCGGGGGTGGGAAGTACACAGTCCTTGATGCGTATCCCAGGAGAGGAGGGAAACCCTTAAAAACTGTAATAGGAGATGGCTGAGCAGCGCTGGCTGTGTCAGCCAGCAACAAGACCCCCACTTGCTGGTTACATGCTTTTATATTGCATTATGTTTGGGAGATGCTCTTCTCCAGAGCAACTTAAATAGTTTATATATTATATATAAGCATTTGTATAGTATAGCCGGATATGTACTGAAGTGCTTCTGGTTCTGGAAATTCTGAGCAATTCTTGCTCACGGGTGGAAACGGCAGTGTTCTACCTAGGAATCAAACCTGCAACCTTAAGGTTACATACCCAGCTCCTTAAACATTATACTACACTACTATCCATCCTTCACTTTCCCTTACCACTGTAGCGCCTATCTAGCCCACCTGAGGTAGGGGGGCACCAGGTTTTTTTGGGATCACCCCCTGCAAACTGGCCATGGGGGAAGGAAAACAGAGACGCAGAGGACCAGGTGTTTTAATCATCCCAGGACGGGATATTTAAACAAAAGGGAGCATCCCTCCTCAGCAAATACAAGCGAGAAACAACATTACCCCTTTAATGGCGTACAATGTGTGATTAGAATGTTCTTTGCTGAAAACACTCTAATGCTGATGAAACTATCACTGCTGGTGACTGAAAGCAGTGGAGTGCAAGATCACTGACTTGAATTTTGAAAAAAATAAAAATAATTCCAAAAACCTGACTTTTCAAAGAGTTAAAGGTGAAGTGCACAGCAGTAAGACCGATTCAGCCCACTTACTTGTCCTTACGTGTTACGATTTATACACAGAAACACACCTGTACTTCAGTCTCTGGGTTACGCGTGGCTGAAGTGATAATGTGATTCTCTGCCTTGAGTACAGTAATGTGTTCCTACTGTATTCTATTATAGCAGTTTCCTGAGTCGCAATTAGTTGCCATCGATGTGACATCACGTATAGCCCATACTTACTGCCACTTCAATTGGCTATAAATGTTTCCATGCCACTTATCTGATGAAGAGTTACTTACCTGGGCATAATATGAAGCTGAATATAAAGACAAGCGTCTTTGAGTTCATGAAAAGCGCTATATAAAATAAATGTATTATTATTATTATTATTATTATTATTATTATTATTATTATTACTAAATGCTCAGAGCATAATCAACTCTGAAAGAGTACATTTTACACTAACAGAATGCCTTTTATCCAGGGCGGACTCACGCGAACCCTTTTTGCGTTGAATGAACAGCGAAGATTTCGCAGCACTTTTAATATTGCATGTTGTCCTTGCACACAGAAAAAGGTCAAGTGTTACTTAAACTCTAGCAGAGCACATATGAGTCCAATATGGACAATATGTACTCTATAGGTGTGGATTTAACACTGAACATTTTACTGTGGACACTATATGGCATCAGCACACCGATTAGGCGTTCGCTGGTCTGAACTGGAGTCAGTTGGAGCCCGTTTACTTTCATATACACTTCAGTTTAGTTTCTCTGACCAGGCTAACAAATCGCTTTTGTACAATAATGCATAATTTGTGCTGTTCTGCGTTGGCTCTCTCGCTGTGACTGGATTGGACAGCCCGCGTGTGGTATCCCTGGTTTGGGACAGCCTTACTGTTTGGCAGGGAAAGCTTTTGAAATTTTTTTTTGTCGAGACTCCCTTTGCTTAATTACCAGGAGGTATTGATTTCCCTGGGAAAGCTAACACTCAGACTTTGCTCTGTTATAGAGGGGAAGGATTAGGATGCAATACACACACACAAACACACACACACACTTCTTCCCCATCCCCACACCTGAACCCTCCCCTCATCATCTAGTAGCTCGTCACCGCCAGTGCCCAAGATTCTAAAGACAGACTTACTGCGCGGCTGATGTCCGCTTGTCCGTGTACCTATTCTTGCTGTCACGGCCTTCCATCGTAGGGTGCAGGTCACATGACCCCGGGGCAGGTCACATGACTGCCACAGCACGATGAGGACCTAACGTTTGGTGAAAAACTCAGTTGACCCTTTGAAGAGTAAGTTCTTGGAATGTTTTTTTATTTTTTTTCCTTCAAAATTCTAAATCAGTGTACTAGAACTCCACTGCTTCTTTCAATTGGCAGTAGAGATTGTTACATCAGCATTAGAATGTTCAATTAAGAACATTCTAATCACATATTTGTGATCTCGTGCCTCAAAGGGTTAAATGGCCCAATTCCATGAACTCTCCTCTTTTCTATGAAGTGTACCGTGTTGGACTGGAAGGCTGACCTCAGCCAGGTCCATTTGGAGAAGGGAACAGGGACCAGCAAAACCCCACGTGTGCTGTGGAGGGCAGAGCAGGCTTGGGAATGAGACCGGCCTGGGCTTCCTCCCACTGTAAAGGGAGAGAGGTCACAGATCCAGGGTCAGGTTTCTCCTGTCCATGTCCTAACCTCATCCATTATGAGCTAAAAGCAAAAACTGATCCTAGACCAGCTCCCTCAGCCAATTACATTTTTTGGACGTAAGGGTTGAAACTGACCAAGAGAGTATGTGGTATGTGCGCGCCCCCTGATCGTGAAAGCCAAAATTTTGTTATCCACTGCAAAGGACATTCATAGCTCAAGTCCCTCGTTAATATTGTTTTACTAGCAAATCAGACAAAAACACCATGCTTCAGTTCAGTTTGCCTCTCCAAGTCCTCGATTCATAACAAATTTGTATTTAAACCCTCAAAGCTTGCAAGATCACAAATATGTGATTAGAATGCTCCTAATCAAACATTCTAATGCTGATGTCGCAATCACTACTGGTGATTGAAAGGAAAGGAGTTCTAGAACGTTGACTTAGAATTTTGAAGAAACATTCCAAAAAATAAAACCTACACTTCAAAGGGTTAAATTTACGCAAATTAAAACGATAAGCAGTCAAACGGGAAGCGACGCTCAAGGGGAACGGGACTGTCCACCGGACGCGCCGCGATAGCGCCTTTCGGGAGCGAAGGGCGGTCTGTGGCAGCCAAAGGGTTAAACCACATTGGCAGAGCTCCAAGACTGAGCTGCACAGATTTAATCAATAATTTCTATCAGGCCGTGGCCCGGTACACTGAGGGGGTGGGGCAGGAGGGGGGGGGGGGGGTGATGGGGCGGGAGTTGGTACACACTCGGGGGAGGGGGGGGTGTGGGGTTGTTCAGGAGGGGTAGGAGAAAGGGCTTTTTTCAGCCATGTTTTGAGGAACAGCGGAGAGAGGCGTACATCTTGATTACACACCGTTTCCCACGACGATGAGCGCTCTATGGGGGGGGGGGGGGGGGCGGGCACAGGGATTTATAGCATGGTAATCACAGCCCTTTTACAGATGATTACAGCACAAGGAAGCATTTACTGAATGGCTGCTGTTATGATCTGAGAGAGAGAGAGAGAGAGAGAGAGAGAGAGAGAGAGACACACACACACACTTAACATCACATACGGTCATTTTTGTTGTCGGATTGCTTTTTTTCCTTTTATTAATCTGCCATCCATATTGTACATAGTTTTATTATGTAACTTGCTTTGGCGACATAAATGCTTGTATACATCATGCCATTAAAGTGATTTGAAATTTTAAGGGAGGGAAAGGGGAACAGAGAGAGGAAGAAAGAAACAGAGAGAGAGAAAAATGTGGAGAAAGAGACATGTTTGTTTCTGTTCTGTTTATATGTCTACTCTTATGTTTCATTGTTTCATGCTTTGGCAATATATACCAACAATATGTATGTCATACCAATAAAGCTCACTTGAATTGAACTGACACAGTAAGAGGGAGAGTGGAAGAGAAAGAGAGACAGAAATGGGGAGAGGAAGAAAGAGAGACAGAGATGAAAAAAGAGGGAGAGAGAGGGGGATGGACAAAAGGGATTGTTTCAGTCACATAATTACTCAGAATGATGAAAAAAATAAATATTCTACCAGTACCATATATATTTTTAATGATTTACTGTTGTTGTTATTATTATTATTATTATTATTATTATTATTATTATTATTATTATTATTATCATTATCATTATCATTATCAGTATTATTGCTATGGTGTATGTTTGCATCTGTGTATATTTGTGGGTAATGTGCAGTAATAAATCTAATGTAAACTAAACTAATTCTAAATTGACTGTTGAAGCAATAATTTGATGTTAATTAGATAATACAGCTAGATAGTTTTTTTTCGAATTTGTTGAATTTGTTGAATTTATTATGCGATTCCTTTTTATAGTTGATGGTATTTCGTGGACTCCTAAGGGGGGGTGGGGGGGTGCAGTGCATGTTTTCCCTGCCTTTCGGGTAATTACTCGTCTTTTCCCGAGAAAGATACGGCAGAATCCTTAAACACCATTTCATTTGCTCTCCCTTCATCGGTCAATTACGACTCTTTACCTAATTAAAAGGTCTTAATGAACAGCCAACATAGCCCCGCTGTACACTTAACGAGAAGACACCAATTGATCCGATTGCATTAGTACAGATTATCCAAACGCCAATTTTTTCACATCCGTGAGCTTGTAGACGTAGTTTAACTATTCAAGTGTCTAAAAATGTATTTTTAAATAGTCTATAATCACCAATGAATACTTTAACGGGCTTTATTTATGGGCAAAAGGCCATACGTTACATTTCTAATTCGCCTTTGAACACAGCATTATTATCATGAGTTGCCTGATGCATATGTGTCGATATAAAGCAGTAGTCTTCGTGGGTCGTCAGTTTATAAGCCCAGCCTGCTAATTTGTCGTGTTCCGTCTGTTACGAAAACTTCCCCGCCGCTGTATGAAGCTAGACGTGCCCCTGCTTCTTCATAGTTAACTATCAGCCTAATGTATAAACCGACATGAAACACGCTGAATTTAGACCGTAGCCTGCGGACGCCACTGAAACCTCAACCTTTCTCCAGCTGGGAAGAATAGGCCGCTTGAGCGTTTGAAATATCGCAGCGCCCCCTAGTGATCTCCGCACACATCTTGTGTCGCAATATTTCGGTTTTCGGCCTCACGATTTCCTTGCATTGTACATAGAAGTTCTAGACATCTGTATATCTATTTTCTTGCTCTGAAACTGTTATAAGACCGCCAATATTTTCGCCAGGTTGAAATTAATTGCCAGAGGAGTACCGTTAGGTTGCGTTTCTCTGTTGCGATTGACAGTCAGAGGAATGGCGTTCGGTTGTTGTCACAAAGTCGTCCAATTCTTCGGACTAAATAAGGGTTTAACGATGACCAAATCTCAAATATAGCCTACTTATCTTACTTACAAAAAAACAAGATAGAGATGAAATCAGCACAGCCAGTCTTAAAGAGGCTCACAGCCTCACCTGGGAACATTCCAGTCGATCCGTTGACTGGAAGACACCCTGCACACGGATCTGATAAACACATATACAGCATTCGGTCGTTCTCGTAAACTCGTAGACCCGGTCCCAATCAATCCGCATGTACACATTTTTTTTTAAATATAGTCCATAACAGTCATTGTTCGCGTTCATGAGAGTAGCCATCTTGTACAAGGGTTGTCCCAGAACTGAGTGAGTCAAAATTCAGCGAGGGGTAGTGCCTGTTCGGCCCTCCGACTCTGCGTCAATGGTGAGGAAATTAAAGTGCTGGCTTAAAAGCGAGTGCTGACCCTGGAGGCATTGCGTTGCTTAATGCCGTTACCAAAGTCGTTAAAGCATGACAGAGCTAACCACATTTAAATGTAATTTTATTGCCGCCTCATGCCTTTTCAAAGTACCCTTATCATTGTCATCACAGTATTTTCATATCTGCAAAAAAAGTGTGGCTCAAATGATACAAATTTTGCCGATTAAAGTGTACTGATAACATCCATCTTAATTGCAATAATTTTTGTACTGCGGTTAATTTTTGCACTGCGGTTCAAAGTCGCTCACTGTGGCCAACTGTTAAGTGATATTCTTTTAAGTGGTGATGATTTATTATTGATAATAATTACCGGAATTATTAAGTCTTTGTAAATACCGACCAGTGGTAAGGATTAGCTGTGTCAGTAGTAACTCCATTCTGTGGCTCAGAGGTCCAAACCTGATGTTTAAACCCCAGCAAAGCACAATGCAATTGACCCCAAAGTGTTTAAACACCCTGGGGCCAATTGCATTGTGCTTTGCTGGAGTTTAAACTTCAGGTTTGGACCTCTGAGCCACAGAATGGAATTACTACTGACACAGCTAATCCTTATGCACTGCAGTTCTGTGGTCTTCAGGTTTAAACATGAGGTAAACTCCAGCTAAGCATATTGCAATTGACCCATTATGATAAATAAATGAAAGTTATAGGGATATGTTTTACCATTACATTGTTTTTATTGTCCACAGGATTTGTTAACAGGAGGGTGAGGTTAGTGTTACATCTTTGTCCCGAACTTTGCCGAGTTTACCGCTGGCATTTCCGACTAAGTCTGCAGTTGAATGCAACTTCTTGGTGGTATACTTGGGAAACTTTGCGAGTTGACGAGGACCGGCCAAACGCACCATTATTTCAGTTTTGGAAATTAAATGATAAAAAAAAAACACTTGAAACACGTGTCCACACACCCATTTTTTAACATGTAACAAAACGTTGCGCTCGTTGTTCATGGCTGTGTATTTTTGTGTCGTGTCATTGACCTATTTAACAAAGGGGAAATCATGTTCGTTTGCTCTTTCTCTGCTGTGATTGGTCCAGCCTGCAAGAGGAAGGAGCTGGAGCAGGGGAAACTGGAGCGGAACCAGGGCCCCAAGCGGACCCGCCTGGTGTTCACGGACCTGCAGCGGCGCACCCTGCTGGCCATCTTCCGCGAGAACCACCGGCCCACCAAGGACCTGCAGGTGACCATCTCCCAGCAGCTGGGCCTGGAGCTCTCCACCGTCAGCAACTTCTTCATGAACGCCCGCCGCCGGAACCTGGACAAGTGGGGCGACGAGCGCCGGCCGTCCTCCACCGGCTCCAGCGGGTCCGCCTCCGCCATCTCCTGCAGCACGGCCTGATGGGACGCCACGCGGAGGTCCGGTGCTGGCGGAGGGCAGGGTGGGTGTAAAAGGGAAGCCCCCCCTTGCCCTCTACCCCCCAACCCCCAATCCTGTCCTTTCCCTCCCCAGGGTTGATGAAAAATTTCCCAAATTTCACCTGTTTTATTTAGAGGGTCGTAGCACATTTCAACCAAAAAGACCTCCAACCCTGATCGACTCCCCCACCCCCCCTTTCCCCCGAAAAACTGCATTGGACCATTCCTGACCTCAGAGTACACTGTTTTAAGAGCCGGTCTTTGTTAATACTGGGCTTTTTTTAAGGAAGGGGGAGGCGGGGGGTGTGGGCGGGCAAAAAGTTTGTTGGAAACTTTTTTTTTCCCTGCGAATCAGGCGATGAACTGACCTAACCCGCTGCCGCACATCTCCCCGGGCTGGGGGAGGAACGCTGTTGGGGAGGCCGCGAGAAGTCTTCGAGTCTTCGGCGGGGGCTGCTTGGACAGGGACACGCAGCCCACGAGATCTGAGGGAGGGGGGCGGGCACTGATGTCATACCCGGAGGGCGTCCGCTGACAGGGCTGGACAGCTCTGCCTCGAGGGCAAAGAGGAGCAGAGCGAAAGAGAAGGAGAGAGAGCAACTGTGTCAGAGAGATAGAGAGATGGAGCTGCGGACTTGTGATGTCCAGCCAGGTTCTGAGGAGCCAAGGGGCCACCCCCCCCCCCCCCATCTTCTTCTGACTCTGGCGTGAAGCGCACCAAGGCTTTGGGGGTTCCCCTGGGCGCCCTTGGGGTCACTGGCCTCAGTGCTGAAAGCCCCCCCCCGCCCCAAACCCAAATCCTTCGATGGCCAGGCTCTGATATTCAAGCAGCAACAGGAACTCTGTCGTCATTCTAAATTCTGAGAGGGGGGCGATCTGGGGGATCGTGCCCAGTGAAGGTTGTGTTAAAAAAATTTTTTTTACAAAGTCACTGATGCTGCTTGTGGGCGCCATCTTGGCTCAACAAGCAGCTTTTGGGGGGGGGAAATGTCAAGGCTTGATAAAGAGGAAGGTTTGGCCAGCCATCTTGGCTCAACTAGTAGCCATGGGGAAAACACTGAGGCAGTGAGGGCATCAGGCAGTTTTTTCCCTCTTCTGCAGGGTGTTAATGATGAGCAGTTTTAATCATAGATGAAGGGCGCCCCCTAGCTCTCTGGCTTAGAACTTTCAAGCACACCAGTAAGAAAATAGTTTTGTTTTGTATGAGGGGAAAAAAAGAAACAAAACAACGATATTCCAGACTGAAGTCGCTGGTCTTTTGGTACAAATGAGCAAGTTTTTCAACGTGTGTCCTCTGAGACATTTTCAAAAGAAAAGACGCTTTATGGAATTGTAAAGATGATCAATATTTATTATGGTATTTATGTATGTATGTATGTGAGTATTTATGTATTTATTATTCATTTCTTTGTCCTTTTTCACCCCTTCCCTCTATTTATTAACTTGTCAATCTATGTGATTATTTATTTTACAATGCTTTATGTGCGAAGTGAAATCAGATTATCTACGTTTTTTTCTCCCCCGACGGGAGGATTTAGCCGTAGAATCCCGTCGTTATACCAAAGATGTAGATGGGTGTTGTTCCTCAAAGCCTCCATGTCCATCTCCACCCTCTGACCTTTGACCTCCGCTCAGCCTCATCATCACCTCATCTTGATGGTGTTACGGAAGGAGCGGCCCACCCTGGTCTCAGACAGCCCAGAGTGTGCAGGGCCTCAGACAGCCCAGAGTGTGCAGGGCCTCAGACAGCTACAGAGTGTGCAGGGCCTCAGTCAGCCCAGAGTGTGCAGGGCCTCAGTCAGCCCAGAGTGTGCAGGGCCTCAATCAGCCCAGAGTGTGCAGGGCCTCAGTCAGCCCAGAGTGTGCAGGGCCTCAGTCAGCCCAGAGTGTGCAGGGCCTCAATCAGCCCAGAGTGTGCAGGGCCTCAGTCAGCCCAGAGTGTGCAGGGCTTCATTGGTATTCAAGCCGTGTTCTTTGCTGTCTCCACCTGTGTTTAACGTCGGGCCCTGCTGTTCGTAGGCATAAGTTGCCCATACAATGGTGGACATTACATACATTACATTACAGGTATTTAGCAGACGCTCTTATCCAGAGCAACTTACATGCATTTAGCAGACGCTCTTATCCAGGGCGACTTACACAACTTTTTACAAATGGCGTCCATTCGTACAGCTGGATATACACTATAGCAATGCAGGTTCAGTACCTTGCTCAAGGGTGCAACAGCGGTGTCCTTTACCAACACCTTGCCCACTACGCCACACTGCCGCACTACAGACGAAAGCTGCTCGCGTCATCAGAGGGGGAGGCGCTCGCTGATCCGTTCAGGTGCACTCTGGGGGCTTTCCGAGGCTTTTCGGAGTAGCGCCCGCGGTGTTAGCATCATACGGCGTGCAGCAGGCATGTGTGTGCGCCGCTGGATTTCCTTCCAGGGAAAAGGCAAACAGGCAGAGAGATGTTTAAGTTGTGGAGGATGCCGGGGTCTGGCAGGCTACCCGGCCCGCGTGGGGGGCAAACGGCCGGGGGGCAAACGGGCGGACTGGCCGATGCGGCCGCGCGTAACGTTCGCCGAGTCGGAGCGGTAAGACCCCCGGAGCGGCCGGACGGCGGTTTAGCGCGGCGCCTGGCTCAGGCTGACGGACGAGGAACATCTGCTCCACGCTCCGCCTTTGAGCCCGGGTCCCCGGGAACTCGCCGGTCCGATTCTGGGACCTTGCCAATCAGATTTTGCGGTCGTTTTACGGTCGGCGTCATCCCTGTCGTTCTGTCGCTCGCTCTCTCTGTCACCGCGCATGTCTCTTTATCGTGCCCCGCCCCCCCCCCCTTCCGCTCTGACCGTTTTTTTTTTCTAAACAACAGATGAGCTGTCCCACTGTCACACCAGGAGGATTTGGGTACCCCCCCCCCACCCACCCACCCTCAGCCCTTCTGCCTTTTTCTGCAGTTGGGTGTGTGGTGCGACCCCCCCCCCCCACCCCTCCCCCACCCCCCCGCGACCTCACCGCTGCACAGTTGAAATACGGAGTCATGAAAGGGGTCCTCGACCTTTGTAAGACTTCAAAGACAGCGGAGGACACGGGAGTTTGCTTCCCCCCCCCCCCCCCATTTCTTTCTGTCCAGCTCCCCCCCGACCCCCCCGGGCTGATTCTGGACCGAGGCCCACTCCACGCTGGGGGGGGGGTGGGGGGGGGTGGCCTGGAGGCATTGAAAAAGGAGGGGATCAGAGGGACAGTGGAAGTAAAGAACAGAGGGTGGTGGGGGGGGGGGGGGAGGGGGGCCTGCTGAAAATTTAATGGGGGACAAGCGGGGGAGGGGGGGGGCCAAGCGGGGGGGGGGGGGGGGGTTAAACAGTCGAACCTCGTGCGCGCGGAAGCAAATTGGCCTTTGTGCGGCTGTGTCACGCCTTCAAATGTCACCCCTCAGTACCGGGGGCCGTCCATCTGGAGCTCCGCCATCGTCGGCGCGCTCGGCTGCAAAGTGAAATCCTCTTTCTCTTTTTTCCTCCTCCCTCCCCCTCCAACCCCCCCCCCAAACCAGCCCGGGTGGGTGTAAGTTAAAAAAAAAAAAAAAAAAAAAGTAAAAATACGTCACGTCTGGCAAGGTCAACGAAGCGCTCGGCGCGGCGAAGATCAATATCCCGCCGCGTCGGAGGCGTTAAATATTTCCTCCGCGCTCCTCTTTGCGGCTTCGACGGGAGTCGCCGCGCCGGGTCCCCTCCGCCGGTCTGCCCGGCGGCTGAGTTACGGGCGCGCCCCGGCCGCGCGGGAAACGGGCGGGGCATCGAGCCGCCGCCTGACGCGGGCTACGCGCCGTCCCATGATCCCCCGGGGGTAGGGGCAAAGGAGAGGACGCTTGCGACGTGAAGCGTCCGAGAGAGAGACAGAGAGAGGGGTAAAAAGAGTGTGAGAGAGGGCGGGAAAGAGAGAGAGAGAGACAGAGAGAGGGGTAAAAGAGTGTGAGAGAGAGAGGGAAAGAGAGAGAGAGACAGAGAGAGGGGTAAAAGAGTGTGAGAGAGAGAGGGAAAGAGAGAGAGAGAGAGACAGAGAGAGGGGTAAAAAGAGTGTGAGAGAGAGAGAGAGAGAGAGAGGGGGAATGAGAGAGACAGAGAGAGAACCTCACCTTCTGTTCCTCTCCCCTCTCTTCATAATCAGTGTGTTAATAGGAAACATGGCGAATCGATACGTCTGATGGCTGCCGGGCCATGATGCTGCTCCCCGCTTGCGCACACAGATCAGCCGGAAGCTTCCAGTCCCACAATCCTTCCTGGCCCACGGAGAAGGAGACCAGGGGCTCATTCCAATCCTTCATTTTTTCTGTCCTTGCTTCCTTTCCTTGTGTCCTTTCCTAGTACGGAAGGCCAAACAGGTCAAAAATGCTTGAAATTGATGCCTGGAATCACCCATTGTCAGCATGTTGTACTCGTGTTGACAACTCGGTATTCCAAACCTCAATTTAATGTATTTTTTTTTTTAATTGTTTGGCATTTAATACTAGGAAAGGATGCAGGGAAAGGAAGAAAGGACGAATAAAATAAGGGATTGGAATGAGCCCCAGGCCTTTTCGGAATACAGGGGGAATACCGCGGACCCTTGTACAGAAAATAAAAATCTTTTGTCCCCAAGCGCGAGCGATTAATCATGTCTTGCGAACTGTCAAAAGCCTTATCTGGCTTTGATATTAAAACTTTACATCTCAAAACTTCAAATCTCAAAACTCGTTGATGGTACTGGGTGGGGGGTGGGGTACTATTTTACCCCACGCTATGAGTAATAAGCTTAGTAAACACACTTTGTTTGGCGATATTCCTCCTCCGATACACCTCCTGCCAGATCACACAAGATACCACTGTGTATTTATATGTGCTCAAAAATGTAAATAGCTTGCTAGACAGTGAATGCCACTGCCCAGTTCAGTTCTACAATAACTTGGTTAGGTTTGGTTACTGAAGCTTTAACCCTGGGTTTTTAATATTTGCTTTAAACAAAGAATCATATGAAGACCAAATAATATAAGTGACAATCTAAGAAAGGGAGTTCTTGTTTGTAAGTGGGTTTTTTTTTTTATACCTGTGATCTGAACAGGCCAATATAACCAAAGAGGAACAGGAAACGTGAACTGAAAGTCAAATAGGACAGTAAAGTAGTCAGTGAACCCGGAAGTTGAGGTCACAGCAGAAACTGCTGTGTTGTGGCCCTCCGGACACCTGTCACCTGCTGAACTTCGAACCGATCCTAATAATGATAGAAGAGTGCGGTGTTCAAACACAGAACAGAAACGATTGGTTCTTTTCTGTGGATGACCGTAGAGTTCATGTTTTTTTTTTTTGTCGTTGTCGTAAAATTACATTTAACCCAATCCAAGTTGATCCAGGGTCATGATGTGTGTGGTTTTTTTTTTTTTTTTTTTTTTTAAATGTGGCTTTGGTTTTCCTTTCCAACCGTGTGTGTGCGCGCGCGTGTGTACGCACAAGTGAGAAGCATTTGTGTCTGCCCGAGTATTTTGTCCCTTTTAAAGTGTGGAATTGTAAAGTTACTTGCGAAATGACCACCCACCTCTCCCCCCTCCTCCCTCCCCCCAAACCTTGAAATCAGAATTAATATTGCTGTTACCAAAGGCTTATAACACTTTGAAGTTTAAATCTAATTGTGGGACGTTTTTGTACCAACAAAAGTAAAAGAGCTCTCCTATTACCTCATGTGATGTTGTGATGTTGCACTAAACTACTAAAACTGACCTGTAAATTTTGCAGTTTGTTCCTTACCTCCTCCTTTCTGATTATGCATTTAAATTATTTTTTTTATTTAAAACACCCCACACACGCAGAATTTGGGTCAGAACAGTTCTGTTCACTTAGTCCAGTGATGGACCCGATTCTTAATGCAGCAATGTTCCACACAAAGATCACCTTGTTCTGGTTGACAGAGAATGACCTTGCTTCTGGAGAGATTGTGTACAGATGCAGTTTAATGAGTTGATGGCTTCCTATGTTTGTTTCATTCATTCTTGCTACACCTTCAGAAAAACTAGCAAGCAATCTTGTCAAAGCCAGTTTGCGTGCTTAAATTCTTCCCCAGTATTTGATTTAAAATTGGATTTCTTTTGTAGTTCACTTTGCTTTCAACTGCTTTTCCCCTCACACGGTTGGCATCCAGGAGTTCCAGTTGTGGTGGAACAAAAAAAAAAAAAAAAAAAAACCCCCAGGACACACAAGTCTCTCCACACACCGATAAAATTAAAACTACTGCTCCAGATTTAAAAAAAAAAAAAAAAAATTGTTTTAAAAACACATTTTATTACATCCTTTTTTCAAAATACAGTTTCTGTAAGTTCTGTAAGTTTCTTTTTAAACAATTAAAACATTGATTTCAAGTTACTACACAAGTGAATTGCATTAAAACTAAAAACACTGAATGACACGACAGAGAAAGTGCGATGATAAAGTAAGATTTCCACTGTAGTTCAACGAAAGAAATTGAGTCTGGAAGCTCATCCTGGCCGGGAAATCACATGACCGGAAAGCAGGCGTATGTGGCGATTCCGCATTGGTTCCCTTTGTTCCGTGCCATTCGGATGTAGCCTTGGTCACCAAATTGCACACCCCAGCTGGAATAGAGGGGGGGGGGGGGGAGGGAGGGAGGGAGGGATTAGAACTTAAGCATATTGGGTAGCCAGCCCAGCCCCACAGAACCACAGAGTCGGCCCACTTCAGTTTGTCACCGTAAAATCAGCCAAAAACTCCAGACCCCAGAAATCACTAGAGGCGACTTGAGTAGGTTTACCCCATTTTTCAGAATGTTTTCAAAATTCTAAGTCAGTGTTCTAAAACTCCACTGCTTCCAATCACCAGTAGGGATCGTCACATCAGCATCAGAATGTTCAGTTAAGTCTGAATCACCTTTGTGACCTCACACCTTCAAGGGTGTTTATGCGGTACGATGCCACTTAGTGTTCCAGCATTCATTACGGATCAATTTAAAGATCCTGGCATACATTAGCAGCATCTGACTGCAGTGTAAAACTAGGACAAATCTAGGAAAACTAGGCACTCTGGAAACAGCCTGGATTGGCTCAACAAAAACATAAACCCATCAATTGGCTGCAAGTAAAAATGGTTTCAAACAACATCACTGGATTTTAAATTGTAATCAAATATTTTTGTTCTCTTTTAAATAAATCGATTAATAATTTGTTTAGCTCCACAATGCAAGCGCCCATGTTCTTCTGTCTGTACATTGGTGGTCTTGTTTTCTCAAAGAACACCAGCAGGGGACCAAAATGAAGACCAGTTCCAACCACAAATCACTCCACATCTTCAGCGAGCAGCCTTATGCACCAATTTCACAGACTTCCTTCGCGCGGGCATTCGACACCCAGACACCCTCGCATCGGACGCGCGATGCCCTACCTGTTCTTCACCAGCCAGAAATCCTTCCCGTCCAGAGTGCCGTAGCCCACCGCCAGGACGCCGTGGTTCACCTTCGGGCCGCAGCCGGAGTCGTCGTACACACCTACAGGAGCCGTGAAGGGACAGCAAAACCAGCGTGTGAGCACCGGTCCGAAACTGAACTCCTCGACGACGGACATCACGCAGCTGGGTTTACATTTTATATTTACGCACACGCACACCCTATTAGACACGTACATTATGATCACAGACATGCAAGTATCTCACACACACACTGGGGTTTTACAGATGATTTGTTTTGGGACAGTAAAACGCGCTTCACAAACACACGTACGTTATGATCTCTCACACACACACAATGGGGTTTTACAGAGGGTTTGTTTCAGGTGACACACACACACACACACACACACACACACAGGGTTTTGCAGATGAGTTGTTTTGGGACAGTAAAACGCGCTCACCGCTGTGGTAGAAGGCGAAGGTGGGCCTGGTGGCGTCGATGGCCACTGAAACGGGTCCCACGCTGGCCACGGCGTTCTGGAGGGCCCCCTCGTCATCCTCGCGCACGAAAGTGTAGCTGGAGCAGTTGGCCGCACGGGTCGCCGGGTTGTACCTGCAATTCCCCTGCTACAGAAAGGTCAAAGGTCACACCGTCAAGGCACGCCACAGACTCTACGGCAAGACTTTGTCAGCTGTGTACTTGTAAGGCTGGAACTTGTGTCTTCCTATCAAAAAAGGTATTACTGGGTTAGCTGGGCCCTGTTTCGCAAAGCAGGTTTACTGTATTAGCTGAATAATGGCACCGAGCAAAACCTGGAACCCTCCCAAATCAGGAACATGGACTGAAGTAAAAGGAGCCATTCCGGATTTTACTCAGCGCAGTTACCCTGCTAACTCAGTAATCCTGCTTTGCGAAATCCCCCCCAGCCACTTCGTGAAAATGTATAGAAACAATTGCCAATATTATTCATTTAGTAAAATTATTGGCAAGTAACAGTTTGAGCGAAAGTGACACCGCTGTCAAACAGGCCATTTGATTAACCGTTACGGTATCGGATTTACAAATCACTGTAGAACGGCGTCTCAGCCAATCAGCATCCAGGATCATAACACCCTGTTTTATAATTGTGAATGCGGCACCAAAAAAGCCACGCGGGGGAACTTACCGTGCCATCGTAGGGGTAGGCGCTGTCCGAGTCGATGCCGCCGTTGTCGATGACGTACTGGAAGGCCTGGTGCATGAGCCCGCCGTTGCAGCCCTTGTTGCCGTACTTCGAGGAGCAGTCCACCAGGTTCTGGGGGCTGAGGGACTCCAGCCTCCCGTGGGTCCTCATCAGCTGGCCCTCCAGAGCCCCCGCCGCGCTGAAGGCCCAACAGGACCCGCACGACCCCTGAAAGAACAGCCCCTCTGTTAAAAACAGCAACCGCCGAATGTCCGAATTAGCCTACTATTGAGTAAGCAAGCTGTATGTATGTATGCTCAATCATAGGCAAGTAAATAGATTTGGACATTGCATCCTTGTACTTCTGACATCATCCACCAAGAGGCCTCAAGTCTTAAATCAGCATACTCATTTCCCCTTTAGAAGCAAGTGCGCTTTGGTTAAAAATGGCAGCTTTAACTCCCTAACGCCTTGGACATATCTGAATCAGCTTACTTGCCTACTATTAAGCAGACAATCTACTTGCACAAAGGGGCCTCAAAAGGTCATTGTCAGCATACTAGGTTTCCACTTGAAGAAAATGCGCTAGAACGAACGAAAAAAAAAAAAAAAAAAAAAAAAAAAAACCTAACTCATGCTGAAGCATTGGTTCCATTTTGGAAATGAGTCACTCTCCGCTGACAGAGAAGATCAGCCCCTACGGAGTTTTCCCACGTCGACAATTTAACGGCTTCCCACATTAGCAGACTCGTGATCTCCCACAATGCAATGAGAGTCAGACTGAAACGCCATCTTCGGGGAAAGAGGAAGTGGTGGGAGGCTGAATGGCGCAACATTTCCTCGCAAAAAAAATAAATAAATAAAAAAAGGCAAGAGTCTGACGCAGAGCGCAAAACCAGCCACGACCAGGAACAAGCAGGCGGCCATTTTCACACCCTGTCAAATCGCGCAACTGTGTTGGTGTAATTTTCTAAAATGGGCCACTCCGTGCCTAACCATTTCAAACACAGTTCTCCTGCCCATTCTGTGCCCAAAAAACTGTTCCTGAAGAGGCAAAAGATCAGCCTATTCTCTTTATTACGCCACTCTTAAAACAGTTGATCGGTTACCTCACCTCGACTGGTACCTTGGGTTTCAAATTTTGAGGAGAAAGGGGGGGGGGGGGGGCAGTGAGAGGGAAGAAGTACTTTGTGGCTCTAGAACCATAGTGGAACAGATCACTAAAAACCAGGCTCGCACTGAGATGACAGGCGCACCAGCGCCCCCCTATGGCCGTACCGTACCTGCATCTTCACATTGGTGACGTAGCCCTTGTCCCTCCAGTCGACGGAGTCAGGCGGGGAGGCCCTGGAGGCCCCTAAGAAGGTGGAGGGGCCCCTCTCCAGGTCCGAGGGAACCTGAACCCCAGTCAGGGTCTGCATTACTTCTTCAGTTGTCTGGTGGGGGGTGGGGGGGGGGGGGGTGACAGAGACAGAGACAAAGAGGTTAAGCAGGAGACAGCCCTCAGACTGAACCCTATGGTTCTTCATTCAGGTCTGTTCAGTTAAATGCATTACCAGCAGGGCTGCCCAACCCTGTTCCTGGGGATCAACCTCATTCAACCCTAATAATTACACTTCTACCCTAATTTGACATACCTGATTCTACCAATTGGTAGTTCGACAAGATATCTAGCACTTGAATAAGGAGTGCTTTTGTTAAAGTTACAGCGAGAACCTAGAGGATGGTAAATCTCCAGGAACAGGGTTGGGAAGCCCTGCCCTGGGGGGGGTCTAATCACTGCCATGGGTACCCAAGGCTCGCCTTTGAAGGTTTTGTGAGGAATTGTGGGTAAAGGACAAACTACAGTCATGTTTGAATTTATACAGCAAAACTCACAACACCTTAGAGTCAATCTACAGCAGGCATTCACATTTTGGCCCGGGTGCGAAGGAGTGGATGTTTGCGACACGACAGGGATAAATTCAAGCATGCAAACACACGCACAAAGCCCAGTCCTGGAGGGCCGCAGTGTCAGTCCGTTTTTGTGGCGTTCTCAGCACAAGCATTTCAGTCAAGTCGTTGATTGGCTAAAGAGTCCACACACTTTGTTCTCAAGGCATTAATTGGCAGCCGATTGAAGGGGAAAAAAAAAAAAAATCACAAAACCAGGCAGAAAACACAGCCCCCTTGGGATTGGGATTGGGTTTGGGTTTGGGTTTGACGTTGGCGGGTGCTCACCAGGTCTCCCAGGTGGTTCATGGCCAGGTCGTAGCTGTGCAGGCCCAGGGACATTTCCAGGTTGTGCAGGGTGATCATCCGCAGGTTCTTCTCCCAGATCCGCCGCCGCCCGTACTCCTCCGCCTGCCCCAAACAGAGAGACTCAGTCCCTAGTGACACAGCTACGCAATCGTTACGCAACGGCTACACACCCGCTACGCAACTGGCCAGGCCACCTACAGTCCACCAATGGCATACAGGCAATCTAAAATGTCGTGTCACCACAGCAAAGGTCAAGAAAAAAGAAAAGAAAAAAAGGGGGGGCTGGGAGGGATCCTTGATGCTGATTTTTAATAAAAAAATAAAATTAAAAAAAAAAAAAAAAAATCACCTAGCTTCATAAAATTCACCTTAAAAACATTAAAATTAAAAACCTTAAAATTCTTTTTAAAAACAGAATTCTTAGACATTTCTGTATTGACACTGGTGGCTTAATGATGGGAGCTCAGAAGAGCCATTTTTATTATAATGAGTTTACCTCAAGGGTCCTATGTCTCAATTGAATGAGAAATTCAGCTGCAGCTAGAGCGCAAATAAACAAAATGAGCTTTATCGCAAAGCTCAAAGACTGCACTGAATCAGTGAGTCGCCACGACACAAGACTAAATTGGACCCCACGGGCCACTCACCCAATCACCAGTGGAAGTGGGCGTCTCACCTGGTGCTTGTAGGCCTTGCTGTGTTTGGCCATCCACATGTGCCAGTGCGTGTCCAGCTCCGGGTCGACGTCGATCAGGGCCGCTGCAGTCGCCCCGAGCAGCGCCGCTGCCACCAGCAGTCTCCCGAACATCGTCTAGAGCAGAATCTGAAACGTAACCGGAGAAGAACTGACCGCTGAAACTGAATCACAGCGCAAGACACGCGCCACAGCGCAATCAGACTGGTATTTGTACAGCGCTCTTAGTTAGCTGCAGACCACCAGCCTTGTTCTGGAGGCGCCAATAATGTGCGTCGGTTTTAATCTTAATCAATTATGGCAACAGATCGACCATCTGTTGTTCCGCCTACAGTCGCCAGCCAGTCAGTCAGAATTTGAGCACAAGCCATGAACGTTCGTGAAACCTAAATTCTCCATGACCCAGCAGTAGGACAGCTTTATACAGTAAGATCACAACAGGTTTCGATTCCTTATATAATGACAACATGATACTAGTAAATACGGCCAAAGAACACAATGGTTGTTTTCTAAAGATCTGAACATTTCCAAGTAATATTTCAGGATACACGCCGGCCAAATCAGCGTGTCTCCCAGCAACAGATGACTCCATTGATGTCATTGGTCCGATTTCGGACACGGCAGTCGGTTTAGGAATTTTCTTAAAACACGTAAGAATGAAAATGTTGCTGCATCGGAGTAGCACGCGAACTGTGAAGGAGTGTGAACCAAGGACAAATTACTCCACAAGTTCGCACTACTTCACTATTAGAGCCTACACAAACATGTCGTTTAACAGAACATACAAGACACTCAAATTAAATATGCAAGCAACGCCAACAGTCACAAGACACCGCATTTAACGGTAGTGAAACTAGTTTGGAGTGGAACTTAACAAAGAAGTGCATTTCCCCGTTGTCAACTGACATGCATTGAGAAACCCACTTCCGATTCAAGCAAGAAGATGGGAAATCTAGGTGGTCGATTACATCAAATTAAGGAGATCGTTTTAGTCCTTAATTAGCTCGATGTAAGTTCTACTTTTAAATTGGACAATGCAGTCCATTTACCATTAGTCAGCGTTAACCCAATATTCAAACTACACAAGGTAAACGTTTCACCGAGAAACACAAATAAAACAGCAAACAAGCCGAAAGTATACCAAAATATTAAAATCAATGACATACCACCCCCACAAAATACCTGCTTCCCCCCTAAAGTAACGGGTTTTGGGACAGGATAGGTGCTTCAAAACTAAGAAAGCTTACCTTTCGACCGTGTATGAGGAGCAGGATGTTCGCGGTCCCAATAGCGAGTGGACGCCTTCAACAAAGTTGGCCTTCCTGTATTTTATAGTCAGAAAGTCACGTGAGCGTGTCTTCGGAAATTCCCACTCGTTGTTGTTACCCTGTTGTTGCACTCGACCGGCAAGTGCACTGTGCACCTGTCATTTCCGTACACCTGACAATTTCACGCCCCTCAAAAAGACATTCTATCTGCTCGCCGTTGAATTTTTAACGCAAATTCGATTAATATACTCATGTAATGGAAATTAAACAAATAATTGCTGACTTTGAATTTCACAAGTGGTTTCAAATCATGAGACAAAAATGACACAATAGTTATGGTACGATGATCCGCTTGACGCTTGTCAAACCCACAATCAGGTCACTCGAATTCGCGAAATCTCATGAGTCATGTATCACAAGACAAGGAAGTTCAGATCGAAATATGTAGCGAACTGACTGAATTGTGACAAATTTCACATTGGATTGTGGTGCTGAAAAGCAACTTTCACTTTTTTGACTATTTTTTATTAGACTATTTTTTAAAGTTCATATAACTTATTCTAGAGACTTCACCGAGTTACCTTAGTAAGCAGTTTGATGTTAGAAACCAACATGGTCTCCTTTGGCTTTTTCTAAAATAGATGGCATTGAGATGATGAAGATTTCCAAATGTCAAGCCCAAGTCACATCAAAGAGGCCAAATGACATCTGGTTCCCACATCAAACTAATCACGATACAGAAAGAAAGTTCACTACTTCTGAAAGTTAATGCTCCTGCTATTCCAAACAGCAAGTCTTGTGTCTGCAACTCTATATATAAAGTATGCAGACATGGTGAAGAGATTTAGTTGTTGTTCAGCCAGATATTATAAATGGGCAAGATGTGTGATCTAAGGGACCGTGGTATGATTGTTGGTGTCAGACATGGTGGTTCCAGCATCTCAAAAACAGCTGCCCTCCTGGGATTTTCACGCACTACTGTCTCTATAGTTTACAGGGAATGGTGCCATAAACAAGACACATCCAGCGAGTGGCAGTTCTGTGGGCAAAAACACCATGTTAATGAGTGAGGTCAGAAGCTAATGGGCACACTCGTTCAAGCTAACGGAAAGGCCACAAATGCTCAACTAACAGCTGCTTACACCAGCAGGGTACAGAAGGGCATCTCTGAACGCACAACGCATCAAACCTTGAACTGGATGGGCTACAACAGCCGAAGACCAGGCCACCAGGGTTCCACTTCTGTCAACTAAGAGCAGGAGGATGAGGATGCAGTGGGAAGGCGGTCACCAAAACCGGAGGGCTGAAGATTGGAAAAATGTCACCTGGATGGACAGATCTCAAGGACTGCAGCGACATGCAGGTGGGAGGGTCAGAACTTGGCGTAAACATGCTCGTGTAGTTTCCAAGAATCCATGGATGCATGCTGCTTCGTGTCAAAGGTGCAGGCTCCTGGTTGCGGTGTAATGGTGTGTAATGGTGTGGGGAATGTATTCTTAGCACACATAGTAGTACCAAGGGAGCATCATTTCAATCCCACAACATACCTAAGCATTGCTGCTGACAATGTGCAATCTCTTCATCACCACGGCCTACCTTTTCAAAACAGATACTTGCAGTAGGATAATGTGCCATTCACAAAAAATGCGTGGTCTCAGGCTCGTTCCACAAACAGTGACAGTGACTTCCGTTAAACTCCAATAGCCTGCATAATAGACCACCTTTGGTATGTGGCGGAAAGGAAGGTTTGCAGCACAAACTCTGCAGGAACTGCGCGATGCTATCGAGTCAGCCTCCACCAAAACCCCAAAGGAATGTTTCCGGCACCTTGTTGAATCTTGTTGAAGAATTCCGGCCGTCCTACCTGGTACTAGATAGGTGTACCACCGTGCTGTTCATACATATTTGGACAGTGACACAGTTTTGGGTGTTTTTGGCTCTATAATCCAGCACATTGGATTTGAAATGAAACAATGATTGCAATGGTAGAGGGTAAAGTGCAGAGTGTCATTTTTTTATTTGAGGGTATTTGCATCCATATCAGGTGATCCGTGTAGGAATTACAGCCCGTTTTACACGTATTTCCCCCATTTCAGAGGAACAAAAATAACGGGACAGTTAGCTGCTCCGCTGTGTCTTGGCCAGCTGTGTGTCACCATATCATTAGTTCATGCTCATGCAGACGAAAGGCCTCGAGAAGAGGTTGTTTCACCAACCAGTTACCATAGTTTTCTGACAGCTCTATGAACTACGCTGCTTTACTCCCGCTCGTCAGCACCGTAAAGTCTATGGGATGCACTTGCACTCAGCGGTTGTAGCTGGTGTTTGTACAGATGTCAGATATAATTGGGCTAATTAAATAATTAAGAACAGAAGTTGGCTCAAAATCCTGAAATGAATAGGCCCTTGTTGAACACCCCTGGTCTGCAGTGTACAGGTGCAGCTCTTGTGTGACATCGGGGCCTTGTCAACTTTCTAAATTCCACGCAGGGAAGTTGAACGTGCACAAGCTCAACGCTCACGCTGTTACGCATCAACCCACACGTCGCGTGTCGTGGAAATGCGCTTGGCACATACCCGTCACGGGAACAGCCTCCACAGCCAGAGAGAAACGCAGCGTCGACAGGATCTCTTTATGTGTCGGTTTTATCTTCGGAAAAGGGTACAAACTGTTCTCCTGTCGGAACTGAAGACCCGTGCAAAACATTTAAGCCAAAGTTACTTTCAGATCCATTCTGAGAATAGCAGGATGGGTTTAAATGTGCCCATCTTGTCAAATTATTACATAAATGTATGTTTGTGTGCGTGCGTGCGTGAGTGTGTGTGTGTGTGCGTGTGTGTGTGTATTTCTGTGGGTGCATATGTGTGTGTGTGTGTGTATGTTTGTGAGTATGTGTGTGTGTGTGTGTGTGTGTGTGTGTGTGTGTATTTCTGTGGGTGTATATGTGTGTGTGTGTGTGTATGTTTGTGGGTGCATGTGTGTGTGTGTGTGTGTGTGTGTGTGTTTGTGGGTGTGTGTGTGAATGCGTGTGTGCCTCATGTGCCACATAGCACGATACACAAATATAAACACACATTAACACGCCTGTCACACCTCACCTGCCATTTCAGGTATAACAGGTATGTGTGTTTGTGTGTGTTTACATATGCATTATCAGTTTTTGTTAAAGGGTATTTTTTATACATTTTGGTTTCACCTTGTGGAAATTACTGCACATTATGTACACAGTCCTCCCATTTCAGGGCGCCATAATGTCTGGGACACATTAACATCATCTCAGTATCATCTCTAGTGATGGTCTGCCAGGCCTGTACTGCAGCCATCTTCAGTGACAAGTCAAGGATTTTGGCTTCCTTTGTTGGGAAATTCCTTTCTTGCTTTAGCATCATATTTCAGATCATTATCTTGCTGCAGGATCAAATGCCATCCATTGAGTTTGAAGGCATTTGCTTAAACTTGAGCAGATGAGCTGCTCCTGTATGCGCCAGAATTCATTCTGCTGCGGCTGTCAGCATTTACATCATCGGTGAAGACAAGTGAGCCAGTGCCTGTGGCAGCCATGCATGCCCAAACCACAGCACTCCCACACCCACCACTTCCTTGGCCTACTCAACCATTTGCGATTACTAAGCTTACCAGTGCTCTCTTTCTTCTCAACGATGTTCCAAACAGTTCATTTTGGTAAGCCTAAGGTTTTGCCTATGTCTCTGACTGTTTTTTGTTTCTTCATATTTCTCAGGCTCATAATGGGTTTCTTGGCATGGCTCTGGTCCTTATGCTGAAAACACCAATAACAGAACCCAAAGCAATCAAAAGCCTAGAATCAAAACTAAATGCTGTTCACTCCAATGGCCTGCACAGTCCCCAGATCTCAATCCAATAGAGCGCCAAGGCAATCGAAAGCCTAGAAGCAAGACTAGAGACTGAAACTTATCTTACACCTGCACTAAGGAAGTAACTGAGCACACCATACTCATCAGAAACACCCGTGAAGCCCATTGTGGTGCCCAAAATCAGGGGGGAGAGTCTATGTAAAAAAAGTGCTGTAATTTCTACATGGCGAAACCAAGATGTTTAACAATACCCTTTAAAAAAACAGAGAATATGTGCTTTAACCACATGTGAATTGTCCGATTACAAATAAAAAATGCAGAGTACAGAGCCAAATCAAAGAATAAAATATGTAGCTCACTGTATATACATATATATCATTTATGAGCACCTTGTTCAACAGCACAACTTTAGTGTCCTGTTGGGAATTAAACGTTTAAGCAACTTTAAGCGATTCTGTTGTCTACATAATCGTCAATGTGTAATGTTTCCCCGTCAGAGTCTGTCCAAAGTACCATCTTACAACTGCATCACGCTGGCACACACACGCACACACACACGCAGACGCACACACAGACACACACGCGCACACACACACGCATATGCACACACAAACGCACACACACACGCATATGCACACAAACACACGCATACGCACACACACACTCCCTCACACACACACACATGCAAGCATGCATGTACACATACACGAGCACACACACACAGACACACTCTCACACACACACACATGCTCTCACACACACGCACACACACTCACACACACAAACACACATACACACGCACACGTGCACACACACACACACACTCACGACAAAGTACACAGAGTAACACCTACAGCATTTTACAAGGAACATTTTGTAAAAGCAATGTTTATTTGTATGCATTTTAAAAGTACAGAGTTCTTTAAAACAATTCCAAAACGTGCAGGTTAAACCTGTTCAACCTGTTACCCCTTTAAAATCGCAATCATTGCAAATATAAATACATTTCAATAAAGATCTGGATTAGCATGCAGATCAGAGGTGGGCAATGAGGGCCGTATCGGTTTCTGTGTTTCTGGCCTTAATGACTTAATCAGCTCTAATATTTACACCAATTTAACATTTTAGCTGCGCTTCTTGATAAGTGCATGAATGACAATCTAAGTCTGTTCTTGTGTCGCTGTGATCTAATCTACACATGAACCCAGTGTTGGCGTATACAGCCAGTTAGCTCATTTAAGCAGGGTAACTGGTGGAAACAAAGACCTGCACGCACACACCGGCCCTCTATAACCAGAATTGCCCACATCTGATGTAGATATATGCATATTTCATGCAGTTTGCTTTCTGTTGTCTAAGTGAAGATTAATAGGTGATTAACAGCCTGAGATTAGCTTTAGCATAGCCTGGTACACTGATGGTTTCACATGGTGGGATATATGGGGAAGTTAGAAATTCCACACTGGTTATTCCTGTTCCTGGCCATTCGGATGAATCCGCTTTCACCCCAAGCTGTTCCCCAGCTAGAAAACAAGCAAACACGTGAGAAGTCATTATTCAATACATCCATCCATTATCTAACCCGCTTACTCCTGGTCAGGGTCATGGGGGGTGTTGTAGCCTATCCCAGCATGCATTGAGTGAGAGGCAGGAATAGACCCCAGTACAATTCAATACCCGGAGAATCTGAACAAAACTAAACCGCACAAATAACAATTTTCATTGTTCAGTGCTTAAGCATTTTATAAAACAAAGACTAAGAGGAAATCTAGCAATAATGTAATTTTTATGTGATTTCCAGGCTAATTAAATCAGACAATTGAACTAGCATTTAACAGCTGTTGGCAAAAAAAGCCATGGATGATGTAAAAGCCATGGATGATGTAATGTCCGTGAATTGACACTTGATGTCGCCAGCACAACATTTATAGCGAGGAAGGAGCTGCTTCTGTTCAGCCTGTTGTGAGGATTCTTTTTTCTTCTCTAACTGACACGTGCTTCTTGTGACTGATTTTCAGCTGAAAACCTGTAATCCCCCTCCCCTCCCTTCTCCACACCTCTCCTCTATTTGGTCCAAAATCATGGGATACCTGTCCAAATGCTGTGTACCTCTATGTCACAGGTTTTGTTTGTTTATATATGTAGTATTACATCCTACATGGAATTTTCCATGTGTCCATACATTGTATATGACTTACTTATTAATAAGAGCCTGTGACAAAATATTTCAGTGCAACAATTACTAAAGCCCAGTTCATTCTATATTTTCAACTTTGAGCATGATCCTGTAGGAGACTAACCCAGATGCATTATAAAGAGGAACGGGGAGAGATGTTTACCTGTTCTTCACCAGCCAGAAGTCCTTCCCCCTGTCCGTCCCATACCCAACCAAGAGCACCGCGTGATTGGTCTTCGCCGAGCTGCACAAGGGGTCATCGTACACGCCTGCCGAGAGACACAGTGGGGTGTGGTGCAGTGGTCAGAGTGATGGACCTTTACACCAGAGGGTGTGGAGCAGCAGTCAGAGTGATGGACCTTCACACCAGAGGGTGTGGTGCAGTGGTCAGAGTGATGGACCTTTACACCAGATGGTGTGGAGCAGCGGTCAGAGTGATGGACCTTTACACCAGAGGGTGTGGTGCAGCGGTCAGAGTGATGGACCTTCACACCAGAGGGTGTGGTGCAGCGGTCAGAGCGATGGACCTTCACACCAGAGGGTGCTGGAGCCAAGTCCAGGACTCTTGCATTCATGGATCTTTCAATGCATTTTCCATAAAAGTGTAATCTCAGCTGTTTAAATAGTTAACAGCCTGTTTGGAAAAGTTAGCCAGGTACAACTGTTCTTCTGTCCAGCTAGCTGGCTGGGGCTAGTCAGTAATACAGCTCAATATCTAGCTTGTGAAACATAATAGATATTTAATTATATATATTTAGGGATTTTGTAAGTCGGTTGTCCGCTAATGAGAATTTTGATGTGATGTTAATTTTCATGCAATGTTACTTAACCTACGTTTACCTCCTGTACGCATGCCTGCACAAACTCATTTCATTACCAGGGGTATAAAACCTACAACACTCCGGTGTGGTGCGGAACACTCCAACATTGATTCTACATGGCTACCTGGTCAAAATAATGTGAAGGAGAGGTTTTGTCCGAAGTCTAAAGTGATTTGGCCTTCGTCAAGAGATTTATTTAGAACTGTTTTTCACATTATGAACAAAAAAATGCTGCAAAAACAGCAGCAGAACCTGCTGTTCCATTGGCATGCATGTGTAATTTTCCTTGATTACTCCATACAGTGTTACTCTGTACAGTGTTACTCTATACAGGGTTACTCTATACAGAGTTACTCTATACAGTGTTACTCTATATAGAGTTACTCTATACAGAGTTACTCTATACAGTGTTACTCTATATAGAGTTACTCTATACAGAGATACTCTATACAATGTTACTCTGTATAGTTACTCTGTACAGTGTTACTCTATATAGAGTTACTCTATACAGAGATACTCTATACAATGTTACTTTATACAGAAATACTCTATACAGTGTTACTCTATACAGACTTACTCGATACAGAGGTACTCTATACAGTGTTAGTGCCAGCATGACAAGAACAGAATAGTCTATTCTTCAATTCTATTCTACTTCAAATTCCATTGTATTCTATCCCGTTTGATTATATTCAATTATGAGTAAGAGCATTGCTCATTTAAGGTACTGCCTGAAAATTCTGTCAAAAATCTGCCTCAGCCCCAAACCCCCCCCTCCCCCAACACACACACACACACAAATAGTAATTAATCATATCTTGGTTTTATGTTGTTTTTCTGCAGCAAACATGTTATTTTACTATGTGAGTGCAGTAGAGTGGAGAGCAAAAGTAATTTCAGAATGTCATTTCTTGAGTGACAAGGGTTTGGGCGGCATGTTGGGGGGGGGGGGCGCTCTCACCTCCTCTGTAGCTTTGGAAGGATGGCATCAGGGCGTTGATGCTCACAGAAACGGGGCCCACTTTGGCAACCGCCAGCTGCAGTGCCCTCTCGTCGCCCCGCCGGAGTATCCGGTACCTCAAGCAGTACCCGGCTCTGCCTCCTACCGAGTAACGGCACTTCCCCTCCTGGGATGAAGAGAGAGCCGTGTTACCACCATTACGCATTCATTATGCGCTTCTCCACATCATTACCACCATTATGCATTCATTACGCGCTTCTCCACATCATTACCGCCATTACACATTCATTATGCGCTTCTCCGCATCATTACCGCCATTACACATTCATTACGCGCTTCTCCGCATCATTACCGCCATTACACATTCATTACGCGCTTCTCCACATCATTACCGCCATTACACATTCGCCGATGTAGCTCTTCTCCACCTCAGTTCTGGGGCACTCACACACACTGGCCTTTGTTCCATCTTTAACTGCCATGTCTGAAGTACAAAGAGGCTATTCACTGTTATATAAATAGTTTATAAAGTAATACTTATATTAATTTAATGAGGGATGGTTTACCCTCTCACTGCCATAAATATTTCAAAATAATTCATGTTTCAAAGAATGATTAGGAAGCCAGACTGCTTCGAGGAGACAAGAACGGATAAAAATGTGCAATCAGGAAAGAGCCCAAGTCTCCTCTTCCACTGCTCCCATGATGCTTTGAGGCAGTTCTTCCTCTCCTCCCCTTCTCCCTGTCCTTACCCTGGACTCATAGGGGTAGGAGCTGTCAGAGTCGATGCCCTTGTTCTCGATGATGTAACGGAAGGTCTTGGAGAGGTAGCCACCCCTGCAGCCCAGGTTGCCATAGCTGCTGCTGCAGTCCAGCAGATTCTGGGGGCTGAGGGGGACCAGCTTGCCTGTCTGCCTCTTCATCAGTCCCTCCATGGCCCCCGAAACACTGAACGCCCAGCAAGACCCGCAGAGTCCCTGAGGGAGACGCACAATCGGCTGTGAGACTGCCTACCTGGCTACGCTAACGCTATGTAACTGCCAGGCTACGTGAATTCTGGGCTAATGCTATGTTACCACCAGGCTAAGGCAAGGCCACTGTTAAGAAAATTCTAGGCTTATGCTATGTTACCACCAGGCTAATGCTAGGCTAATGCTAAGCAAATTCTAGATTACTGATATTTTACATCTAGGCGAACGCTAGGCTGATGCTAAGCAAATTATAGGTTACTGCTATTTTACCACCAGGCTAATGTTAGGCTACTGCTAAGCAAATTCCAGGCTAATGCTATGGTAATGCTATGTTACCACTGAATGCTAAGACAATGTTAAGCTGATGCTATATTACTGCCAGGCAAATACTAGGCTAATGCTAGACCAATGTTAGGCTAATGTTATGGTGTAATTTGTTTGCAATTGTGCAAGGTTGTTACTGTATACAGATATGATCAGATTCTTTAAGTTCACAGAGTGTATTTTCCTTTGCCTATTTCTCCGGATAAAAAATTCAATGTCAGCTGAGAGTGGGTAACCTGTTTATGTACAGCATGATAGGCATGAATTGCTTTGTGCCTCTCCCTTCCCCCCCGCCCCCTCACCCCCCGTAACCAATAGAAGAGCTCACCTGGTTTCGGACTGGGCTGACCATGCCTTCGCTCCTCCAGTCCACCGACGGCGGCAGGGGGACCTTGCCGTCGTCTGGCAAGGTGAACGTCAGGTTGCCTTGACGATGGAGCTCCTCCACCACCTCTTCCTCGTCCCTCAGCCCATTGAGGACAGCGTTGACCTCCTCCGCCATCTGGACAGGTAACAGTTCGGGGGGTGGGGGGAGTGGTGAGGTGGGTTGGACGCAAAGCAGCAAACTCAGAAAGAGTTTTCCCCTCATTGTCATGGCAACCCGTTTGACGGGCGGGTCATTAGATCAGGCCAGTGTCATCCCACCACATGTGGCGCTGCAAGCGTGAGGCCCCAGACAGAGCTGCAGTTCTCCAACAGGCCCCCTGCAGTCATCGAGTTTGACCCGAAATCTAAAACACTGACTCTTAATCGCGTGGTAAAACCGCGCCCTGTTACTCTGTTTCTCTGTGGGGCTGAAACATGGGCGTGGCTAACCAGCTCACTCGTCGAAAGTGATTTGCCGTGTGGCAACATAACAGCAGCATGCCCGTTACCTAGCGACAAACAACCTCACAGAACTTCTGAACACCGAGGAGTTCATCGGGGTCTCACATGACCAGCCCCTTTTTAAACAGCCTTCTTCACATTAAAGTATCATTTTATCTTGTTACCAGTAATTATAAGAAGGTCACTGTGAAAGCACAAAATTTTCAGATCCTCATAGAAGGGTAGATTTTATCTCAGCTTGACTATGCAATATAAATTACTTTAGGGTTGAATTCATTTTTGGACAGTTGATTTAAAATTGAACCTTTTGCCAAGCACAAATAATTCAGTTGGATAATGTTGTAGAAAAAGAAATAGTGTCAAAACGTCAGTACAAAAAGTTTCCAGATTAGCCTGAAAAAGCCTGAAAAGTTTTACTGATGTTGCTCAGGGTAGGATTGACACACATGAACAGATGCATGTTGTCTGTTTAAACATCACTGGAGTCATCAAGTCTTTCTATCTGGCATCAGAATCAATAAAGGATGGCAGTATACGGGACATAATCAACACACTGAGATGGAACTGTACCTCAATATGAGGCAAGTCACCATGAGGACTGTACCTCTATATGAGGCAAGTCACCGTGAGGACTGTACCACTATATGAGGCAAGTCACCGTGAGGACTGTACCTCTATATGAGGCAAGTCACCGTGAGGACTGTACCTCTATATGAGACTTTAGGGGGGAATATGTTAGAGGACTGTACCACTGTATAAATGAAACTGTTAGAGGACTTTAGGGGGGGAGTATGTTAGAGGACTGTACCACTGCGTGGATGAATCTATTCGAGGACTTTAGGGGGGAATATGTTAGAGGACTGTAACACTATGTGGGTGAATCTATTAGAGGACTTTAGGGATGACTATGTTAGAGGACTGTACCACTGTATAAATTAATCTGTTAAAGGACTGTACCACTGTATGGGTGAATCGACCAGAGGACTATACTACTCAATGGAAGGATCTAAAGGACTATACCACTGTGTGGGTGAATCTGTTAGAGGACTGTACCACTTTAGGGGAAATCTGTTGGAGGACTGTACCACTGTGTGGGTGAATCTGTTAGAGGTCTGTACCAATTTAGGGGGAATCTGTTAGAGGATTGTACCACTTTAGGGGGATCTGTTAGTAGACTGTACCACTTTAGGGGGATCTGTTAGTGTACCATGTCTGAGAGGTGGTTGAGGCCCATGGTGAAGGAGTGCAGGCCATGCGAAGCCTCCATGTTGTGTTTCTCCACCATCCTCAGGTTCTTCTCCCAGATCTGCCTCCTCTGTGACTCCTCCCCCTGATCAATATTTTAAACAGATAATCAATCACTTACATGCATGCACACACTTACATGAGCACACGTTTGCATAAACGCATGTACATGCACACACACACACACACACACACACACACACACACACACACACCACAGACACATACAGACACAAACACAATTTACATGCAATCCACACATACACACACATTCACATTCACTCGTACTTTCTCTCTCTCTCTCTCTCTCACACACACACACATAGGCACACACTACAGAGACATACAGACACAAACCCAATTTACACGCAATCTACACATACATGCATGAATGCATACACACACACACACGCATGCACACACAGGTCAGGTGACCCTTGCAATACACAGTGGAAGAGGAACACAGTGAGAGCGGAAAACCACAATTACTCTGCATTTCTACAGAGCTTCCCTGTTTCACACCGCAGCCGTCACACCTTAACGGCTTTAACTTTAAACCTACGGACCACAGAACTGCATTACAACTGGAGCATCTAGCCAAAGTAATAAAAAAAGGACTAGCTGTTCCAGGTGTAATGCAGTTCTGTGGTTTACAGGTTTAAACTCCAGTTAAGCACACTGCAATTGAGCCATTGTGTTTACACTCAGGGGGGAAAAACAACACAAATCATGCTAGCTGCCAGATGCTAGCTTAGCCCCCATTTGTGCAGCTGTAGATATCTCTTTCAGAGGCATTTCTACATGTTTACGTTGACATTTCAGGATGACGCACTGTGTGTTACAGCTGCCACCAGTTCCCCAGAATATGCATAGGATTTTGGGGAAGATAGGGAGACACCTCACCCACAATATTTTCATACAAATAGGTCCCTAGACAAGCTTGTATGGTTGTGAGGCTTAACGTTTGGCTACACAAATGACTTGTTCCCCTGGCAAAAGACTGAAACAGTCCTGAAATGAGCTGATTCAAAACAGACCAACAAAATGAAATTTAAAAAAACAAAGCGAGATGCAGTTATGATAAGGGCTCCATCTAGGAAATCAGTTGTGAACCACAACCTCAAATCAAAACAGAATATTCTCAGTCTTTGTTCACCATTTGCATCAGAGGTGCCACACTGTGTCTGGGCCACCTTTTGGTTCTCAACCTCAGCACCGGAGGTAATGTCGCCCCCTGTTGATATCTATGTTTTCACTCAAGAAGCAAGTTTCCCAATTGGGCTCCGAGGTAAAATATTTTTTCCTACCACACAGACAAAGATATGAATTTTTTATTTATTATTTATTTTAGCCAATGTCTGCGCTAGCCTCGTTGTACATGTGATTTAGGGACACAACTGAGCATGTCTGTTGAGCAAAACAAAATGGTACTTCCTGGTTCTGATGTGCTCCCCATAAGTTTCTATTGGCATCACTGTCCCTACATATTTTTACTCTGAGGTCTGGGCCACTGTGTCTGCAGGTTTTTACTCTAAGGTCTGGGCCTCTGTGTCTGCAGGTTTTTACTCTAGGGTCTGGGCCACTGTGTCTGCAGGTTTTTACTCTAAGGTCTGGGCCACTGTGTCTGCAGGTTTTTACTCTAAGGCCTGGGCCACTGTGTCTGCAGGTTTTTACTCTAAAGTCTGGGCCTCTGTGTCTGCAGGTTTTCACTCTAAGGTCTGGGCCACTGTGTCTGCAGGTTTTTACTCTAAGGTCTGGGCCACTGTGTCTGCAGGTTGTTACTCTAAGGTCTGGTCCTCTGTGTCTGCAGGTTTTTACTCTAAGGTCTGGGCCTCTGTGTCTGCAGGTTTTTACTCTAAGCTCTGGGCCTCTGTGTCTGCAGGTTTTTGTGGGCTCTTTTCAATCAGCAGCCAATCAAGGCCCTGGAAACAAGACGTGTGGACTTTGACACGCTTACCTGGCTGCCATACTCTTTATTGTGAAGGTCCTTCCAGTCCTTCCACTGACCATTCAGAGTCAGGTTGAGATGGGAGGAGGCGTGGCTAATGATCCCGAGGACCAATAGAAAGAAGTTCTGCAGGGCATGCATCCTAACACTACTTTCTGAAGAAGAAGGGAGTAGGTGGGTGGAGAATGGGGTAGTGAGTTCAAGACAAACAAAAAATAAAAAAACAGAAATACATACAGTGCATGAAGAAGTCACAAAATTGCCAAGGCAACAAAAGGCGTATATTTCGGGGAGGGGGGACGCAGGGGATACGTCCCCCTCAATATTTGGAACACGTGCATTTGTCCCCCCGGATTTTGCGTTTTCCTTTACATAAATAAAGACATTTCCACCATAAATTGATACAGAAAAGGCACAAATTGGTGCATAAAAATTCACGAGAATGCAGGAAATTAAGTATTTGGCACTCAAAATTTCCCCCACTTAATGTGTCCTCCCCAATGTTCAAACGAAACCTACGCCACTGATGGCAACATATTGACTCCAGCAAATTGTACAAAGTCTTTTCTACCGAGACACCATCACCAAGACAATTTACGGAAAACCAGGAAGGATATAGTGTAGTATATCTGGGGCGGACGTGTAGTATAAAGGGTAAGTACCCTAAGGGTTGCAGGTTCGATTCCCAGGTGTCCCGGTAGGACACTGCAGTTGTACCCTTAAGCAAGGTACTTAAACAGCATTGCTTCAGTATACATCCAGCTGTATAAATGGATGCAATGTAAATGCTGTGTAAGTCGCTCTGGATAAGAGTGTCTGCTAAATTCTTGTAATGTAATGTAATGGAATATAGGAAAGAACAGGCCTGAAAACCAGCAAGTTTGGTAGGGAAAAAAAACTCCCCAGTGGGGGGAAAAACTCCCAGGTTGAAGAAATCTCAAAGTCAACTCAGCTGTGGAGTGGAAGCCAAGCCTCCTCCGGCCAGCTCAGTGTTAGCAGCTATGTGCTAAATGCTAGCAGGGAGATACTGGCAAATCTTCCAGGAAAGTAATCATAATCACAGTGGCAAAAAAAAGGCTTATACAGAAACTGGGATTTGTATTGCAGCTGAGGCATTGGGTTTGAGATCAGAGGACAGTGGCTTTAAAGTAATAATCTCGAAGATTTTCATTAAAATAAATCTCTGTTAAGTCACTATCTATCGCTGAATTAGGTAACACAATTGTGATTGAGCCAATTATTATATTAATTTAGATTTTTATTATTATTATTATTATTATTATTATAATTCATGATTAAAGAACTGGGTGTCTGTGGCGACATTCCCGGGAAAAAATCACAAGCGGCCCATAGTTAGTGACGCATTTTCCATCACCCATCAGTGGTTGGTCCGCCAGAGAGGGTAGGCGGAGCTAACGCAACAGGCTCGCCCTTGAACTCACTTGTGTGTGAGCGGCGTACTGTTTTTTTCCCCAGTGTCTGCTAGCGTTACAATAACGGGGGGGGGGGGGGGGTCTATCGAATGCAATGCTACCTTGTTGCAACCTTGCAATGTAGCTAACTAAAGGCCAGTTCAGATCAATGATTCGCAAGGAGACTGGATGCAACCTGCAAAATTCCAAAACGTCTGATTGTAAACGTTATAAAACTTCACTTAGCGATTTGACAAGGTGGGTCTTTTGAGACCCCAGGCAACGGCTTCAGACTGCTACTAACCAGTTCACACCGCTGCAATTTTCTCTGCAACATTCTGAAACCGTTTCGTCTCGTTGCGAATCATTGATTTGAACTGGCCTTAACGTTATCGTTATTTACATTGCCATCAAGTTCATCAATATATTGATCGGAATAAAGCCGGGGTATAGGTGGAGCAGAGCGGGTCTGATTTCTGTGTAAATATGTAAAGCCTGAGAAAACTAAATAAAAGTATATGCCAGTATGGATTAGCGTTGTTATTATTTTATTACGCTTCCTCATATGTTCCGTCAGCCTTGATTCCCCTTTTTGATGAAATCTCCTTTGTTTTTGTTTTATTCTTCTTGTTCTGATTGCTAATTTAACACCCAGCTCAGTTTCATTCTCGAAAAGTTTAGCTAGCAAAACCAGAAACAAGGCAGTTATTTCAAAAATATCACACAACAATCATTCACAAAAAAGACTGTTAATTGTGCACGATACATAATTGCACGAACCACAGCGAATCCCGCGAATTCTTCTCTGCAGTGTAAAGATGTTCATACCGAGCAAAAGGTGGATAAAGAACGTTTGTGGAAATTGATCATCACTAATTCTACCCCAGGTCTGCTACAGCATTTTAACCCGGCTCGGCAGTGTAAAGACAGCTTAAGTTAGCCTAATGTTAGACAATGAATGAGTATGAACGTAACGTTACTTTTATAACAACCATTTTTTATTCAGTAAATAATAAATTTAGTAGTTGGCGTGGCCCATGTGCCAACTGACTGACGTCACACAGGCGACACTGGTAGGATCCGGTTGGATCTATGGGAAGTGAGGTCCAAAAACACACCTGCAATTACCGCTTCTCGCCATTGGTACCGCCAAAGAGAACGAAACGGAAATCTTCGAGATTGTAACTTAAATATCCACACGGACCCGCTGCCATTCTATCCCTGAACAAGGTGTTTATCTTGAAATAAATGCTTTATCTTTGGTTTCGCTGCATGGCAGTGTTTACCATCGCTCTGACTCCAGGTTTCTCAAGCTCACTTTCTCTTTCTACTCAAAGAATAACTACAAATGAAAAACAAGGAAGTGCGGTGCAACCGGCAAAAGTACGCTCAAGTGTTTCCTGTAAAAAAAAAAAAAACATTGAATACTTCAGAAATAATGAATGTAGCTCTATACTACAATCACTGCACAGATGCCGGTAGGCTGCTTTGTTGGTGACACAAAGGCGTAAGCCACAGAGTAAAATACATATCATGTTTGAAACCCATACATGCAAATATGTTTCAAATATATGCATTTGAAATACGGCTTAACCCTGTAGTTACTCTTCATTACCTTACGGGCTGCCCCCATTTACATATACTGAGCACAGCAGATCAAAACCGGCCCAGGGATAAACATTATGTGTTAAATCACTCAGTGCAGGACACCGGTTGAGCGTTTAAACTCAAAAGGACCCGTTCTGACGGCTCGGGGACAGAGAGCGCTCTTACCGCTGCGTCTGACGGTGAGACCAGGATGACCCAACACTCCTCACTGGACCGTGTCCCGACGAAAAGAGGACCTGTCTCCGCGCGGTCGCCTAGCAACGGGAGAAGATGAGGCCAGAAGTCTGCCCTCCTTGATGTCGCGATCAACAATCTGCGAGCTCAAAGAGGAAGTTTTATTTCCTGAGAGCAAACTATTTCTATGTCTTTCTCTCCCTCTTTCATTTTTTATTCTTCCCTATCTGTCCCTCTTTCTCTCTCTCCCTCTCTTTCTCTCTCTCTTTCACTTCATGCAGCTCTCTCACTTCCTCTTATTGTCAGTCATGTGAAAGTTATTTTGGGCCGATCACTGGTCTCCATTTCCTCATTCTGTTCTATTAAAGTATTTTATCTGCTACACCTAAATGACCCTTAATCAACATGCAACACTATAGAACAACCCCTCATTCACATTCTCCTTGCACCGCTACTTCCAATTTTCTGTGGCTATTTCTGTCGTACACAGACAAGGCAGGTCTTATCTAGAGTTAATGTATTTCCCTCCAAGGGATTGGTTATCATAAAAACAAGACATTAAGTGTTTATTTAATATGGCTGATGATTTTTACATGTCAGTAGGTAGTACATTTCCAACTTTTAATAAATGTGGTCATTCAATATAAATTGTTGTATCAGTGAATCCTGGCTATTTTTTCAATCACATACTGTAATTGCACTTGTACTGATTGATTGATTGATTGATTGATTGATTGAGTGAGTGAGTGATTGACTGACCAGTAAACCCCAAAGAATTTATTTTTAAAGTTTATTGATTTGCAGATGTTGACCTAATTTATGTATTAGATAGAATATTGTTTATAACAGGGATACACCCAGGACAGTTCATGCTCAGATTAGAGCTATATTTTCACTTTTTGGCCTCTTTGCGCCGCCTGGTGGTCACATGATGGGAATGCTGGCCAGGTTGGCAATTCCACAGAGGTTTCTGCGGTTCCGGGCCATCAAAATATAACCTCCATCGCCCCATGTTTGCCCCCAGCTGTTTGGGGCGGGGAAGACACGTGGGGTGGGGGGGGGGGGGGGGGTGAAAGTGGGAGAAAAACACAGATGGGGTCAAGGACAAGAGGTTAACATTTCTTGACTGCTTGTTGGAACATACAAACTTTCACTTATGTGCAATGGAAAGTATCTACTACTGTTGTTATTCTATTCCACAACCCAAACATAATACACAACTGCCAGAGCTGTAGGCCAGAGCTGCATACTGCATGGAAAGAATACCTTTTCACTGAATATAATGTATTGTGGGTTATGTGGGTGGTGTTGATTCAGGGCTGCGTTTCATTGGCTGAGCTGACTGATTTGAAGCGTAACTGCCTCCCAGCTCCGCGGCAGGGTGCTTGGAGATACACTCAGAGCGTCGAGCTCCTTTTAAAACACTCTGTCTGTCAGCTGCGTACTCTAACCGGACCAGGGCGTGTCGCGGAGTCGGCGGAGCTCACCTGTTCTTAACGATCCAGAACTTCTTGCAGGTGGGAGTGACGCCGTAGCCGACCACCAGCACGGCGTGGTTCAGGTCCTCCCCGCTGCACTCGGGGTCGTAGTAAACACCTGCAGAGGAGACGGCGGGACAGGTGAGCTGCTCTTACCTGGGGTAAACTGCCACAACACTGTTGTGTCCTTACCCACAAAGCCACTTTTACATCATTACCCACAATGCCACTTTTACTTTCTGACCCATGGACTTTCCACCTCTGCATTACACTGGAGGTTTGTTTTAGTTTCAGAGCTTGAAAGATTTCATCCAATTGTGCGGGGGGTCAGAAAGAGGTCAGCCAATAAGAACCGCCGAGATCTCACACTGTGCCAGAGAATCCTTCAACTGCTGGACTGGCTCTACAGTTTAGCCAATCACTTGCAGGGAGACGATGTACTTCCGGGTCAACGGGTCAGTGCGTCCCCATGGTTCCCTCCCAGCAGAAGGCTCTGGCCTTACCGCTCTTGTAGAAGACAAAGCTTCTGGCTCTGGCGTTGATCCCCACGGAAACGGGCCCATGCAGGGCCACGACTGCCTGCAAGACCCGCTCATTCCCCTGAGGGAGCTCCATAAAGTCCCAGATCTGGGCCACCCTGTCTGATCTGTCAAAGGCACACTTCTGGTCCTGAGGAGGCATACACAGACACACACATAAACACAGAGACACACACACACACACACACACATAAACACACAAACACACAGGCACACACATAAACACACAAGCACACACAAGCACACACACACACACGCACGCACACACACACACACACACACACACACACACACACACACATACACATACACCCACACCCACCACAGGTGGGCAATGGGAGCCGTATCTGTTTCTGGTTCTCTTGCAGGTTCTGGCCTAAATTATTTAATCAGCCCTCACATTAGCTACATTTGTTGAAATGTCGCGTGTAAATTACTGTTTTTGTGTCACTAAGTGAAACATTTGCTGTGATCTAATTTACAAGAGAACCAGTGTTGGTGTATGCAGCCATTTATCTAATTTAGCCAGAGTGGAAACAGAAACCTACATATAGACCGGCTCTCCAGGCCAAGAACTGCCCACCCAGCACTAAACTCAGCCCCAAGGTTTTAAAGTATTTTCTACTAGAGATCTCCCATCCAAGTACAAAGCAAGCCAATACCTACTTAGCTACAGCAGTTTGACTCAATATGGGTACAGCTGAGGTTCGTATTTTTTTTTATTTTTAATTTTAAATAGCTGTTTGGGTACAGTGCCCTGTGAGTATATTTTATGAGGAAGTGGGGGTTTATGTACCATGCCCCTGTAGGGATATTTCCTCTCAGAGCTGATGCCTTTCTTCATTGCATACTTGTAGGCATTGGTCATGTAGCCGCCCATGCAGCCGTAGTTGCTCCTGACGCAGTCCACCAGGTTCTGGGGGCTGAGGGGCACCAGCTTCCTCCGGCTCCTCATTAGCTGACCCTCCATAGCCCCCGCGGCGCTGATGGCCCAACAAGACCGGCAGCAGCCCTGGGGAGGAACCGTGGCGCTGTCATTCCACCCGTGTCCACCAGAGGGGAGCGTTACTCCTTATTGCGGTTTTTGGTGGGAGAGCCACGGGTAAAGCCAAACATCCTCTGACCTGATCACCTGGCTTCACTCTCGCCTCTCCAAATATCTTCGGAGCATGTGGGCGTTTCCTGTTTTTTAAACAGCGTTCGTCAAATGTATTTTTATCCTACATTGACTTTTCACATCAGATCGTGTGAACATGATGGATCTTTAATCTGATGGGTTGATCCTTCGCGGACGTGAAAAATCACCTCCCATTGAAATGGACTGAGACGATTATGGAGTAGCTCCTTATCGGAGGATGTGTGGCTTCACCCGTAACCTTACAAATTTTCAGTGGTTTGAACAAGGCAATGATTGACAACTCGTTGTTGCTCTGCCCATTACGGGGTTCGTGAAGTGTCACTCTCCCATCGCTAGTTTCAGCACACTCAGAACGTTCTGTCTCTAAATACACTAAATAATCCAAGTTATCTGACACAGGTGTACAGAACGTCACTAGGAGCTATCTATTGACAAGTCTGCCGTGATTGTTCAGACTGAAAGGAGGAGACCAAACATAACATTTATCTTGGGTACTCAGATTATTAAACAGATTTTGTTTAGAGAGTAATGTACAGCGTCAGCTACTACTTTCCATCCAGGAAAAGATGTCCCCAAAACTGACAGAGCTAGTAGTTTTCCCCTGCTGCCACCAGAGGGAAGTATTGCTCCTTGTGCCTCAATGCATGATCCCAGGAACCGCCTGAACTTGCTGCCCTGCTTTCGGTGGTTTAACAGACTGAACACTAATCTAATTTGACCTAATGTTCATTTAGATAAATCATTTAAATGTACCACTAATCCCTGTCTCTCTGGTCATGAAGCATGGAGATAAGTTCACTTCCAATCGTGGCCTCCGTTAGAAATGTTTAAAAATGGCCCGGTTCTTGGTTCCTGGATCTCGGTTCCTGGTTCCTGGTTTCTTTATAAACACACTGACCTGATTTATGACCGGCGTGACGAAGCCAAGTATGCGGTAATCGATGGCCTTGGCCAGTTTTGTGGGGATATCATTGAGGGCGAAGGTATTGTTGGTCTTTCTGGCCTGAGGAACCACCAGACCGGTCATCTTCTCAGCCACTTCCTCAGCGGTCTGGAGTGGGGGGGGGGGGGGGGGGTGGGGGGGTGGGAGAGAAGACATGGTTCAGGAGGAGAAGATGAGGTGCTGGGTAACTATTCCTCTGTAAGTTTGACTTGGTAGTGCAAGCTGTTCTGTCTGTGATTCCCCCCCTCCCCTCCACCCCCACCCCCACCCCCACCATGTGAAATAGCAGTGCAGAGTTCTCCGTACTGGCCCAGGTAACTAGTTCTCTACTGTGCCAAGTGTGGTCCAGCAGAAAACTGTCACTATCGAACCCATTTGTTGAGATGTTTTCATTCATGTGAAATTAACTATTCCTTATCCATAGCAACTTACACAGTGTACTTCCTCATTGCAAACAGTTTTCTACCACTGGCAGTTTCCTGAGGGAGTTCAAGGAAGGGATTGTGCTGAAGGACCCATAAGCTTTGAGTTACATAAGCCCAGTTATAGAGCCAAACCACTACATTGCATTGCATTGATCTTTTTTTAGTAAGTGATTTGTGGGTGTTGTTGTACAAAAGCCTCCACTTCGATGGTGTGGGTTGGGTGGTGCAGGTCGGAGGGTGTGAGTTGTGCGGTGCAGGTTGGGGGGTGCAGAATAGGTGGTGTGTATTGGGTGGTGTGGGCTGGCTGGTGCAGGTCGGATGGTGTGTGAGTTGTGGGGTGCAGGTTGGGCGGTGCAAGTTATGTGATGTAGGTTGGGTGGTGTGGGTTAGGTGCTGCAGGTTGGGTGGTGTGAATTGTGGGGTGCAGGTCAGATGGTGCAGGATGGATGGTGCACATTTGGCGGTACAGGTTGGATGGTGTGGATTGGGCAGTGCAGGTTGGGTGGTGTGAGTTGTGGGGTGCAGGTTGGGTGGTGTGAGTTGTGGGGTGCAAGTTGGGTGGTGCAGGTTCAGTGGTATGGGTTGGGTGGCGTGGGACGGGCGGTGCAGGTTGGGTGGTGTGAATTGTGGGGTGCAGGTCGGGCAGTGCAGACTAGATGGTGCAGGTTTTGCAGTGCAGGTTGGATAGTGTGGATTGGGCAGTGCAGGTTGGGTGGTGTGAGTTGTGGGGTGCAGGTCAAGTCGTGCAGGTTGGATGTGTGATTTAGGCGGTGCAGTTTGGATGGTGTGACTTAGGCGGTGCAGGTTGGATGGTGTGGGTTGGGTGGTGTGGGTTGGCCAGTGAAGGTTGGATGGTGGGGGTTGGGTGATGTGGGTAGGGCAGTGCAGGTTGGATGGTGCAGGTTGGGCAGTGCAAGATGGATGGTGCAATTTGGATGGTGTGAGTTGAGAGGTGCAGATTGGATGGTGGAGGTTGGATGTGTGAGTTGTCGGTGCAGGTTGGGCGGTGCATTTTGGGTGGTGTGGGTCAGGTGGTGTCGGTTGGGCAGTGAAGGTTGGATGGTGTGAATTGGGCGGTGCAGGTTGGGAGGTGCAGGCTGGGTGGTGTGAGTTGTGGGGTGTGGGTTGGGCAGTGAAGTTTGGATGGTGTGGGTTGTGTGGTGTGGGTTGGGCCGTGAAGGTTGGATGGTGGGGGTTGGGTGGTGTGGGTAGGGCAGTGCAGGTTGGATGGTGCAGGTTGGGCGGTGCAAGATGGATGGTGCAATTTGGATGGTGTGAGTTGAGAGGTGCAGATTGGATGGTGTGGGTTGGATGGTGTGAGTTGTGGGGTGCAGGTTTGGTGGTGCAGGTTATGGGGTGTAGGTTGGGTGGTGTGGGTTGTGGGGTGCAGGTTGATGGTGTGGGTTGTGGGGTGCAGGTAGGGTGGTGCAGGTTTGGCGGTGCGTGTTGGATGGTGCAGATTGGATGGTGTGGGTACTGGGATGCAGGCTGGGCGGTGCAGGTCGGATGGTGTGGGTTTTGGGGTGTAGGTTGGATGGTGTAGGTTGTGGGGTGGAGGTTGAGCGGTGCAGGTTAGATGGTGTGGGTTGTGGGGTGCAGGTTTGGTGGTGCAAGTTGGGTGGTGTGGGTTGTGGGGTGCAGGTTTGGTAGTGCATGTTGGGTGATGTAGGTTGTGGGGTGTAGGTTGGATGGTGTAGGTTGTGGGGTGGAGGTTGAGCGGTGCAGGTTGGATGGTGTGAGTTGTGGGGTGCAGGTTGGGTGGTGCAGGTTCAGTGGTGTGGGTTGGGTGGTGTGGCACGGGCGATGCAGGTTGGATGGTGTGGATTGGGCGATGCAGGTTGGGTGGTGTGAATTATGGTGTGCAGGTTGGACAGTGCAGGCTAGATGGTGCACGTTTTGCAATACAGGTTGGATGGTATGGATTGGGCAGTGCAGTTTCGGTGGTGTGAGTTGTGGTGTGCAGGTTGGACAGTGCAGGTTAGATGGTGCAGGTTTGGCAATACAGGTTTGATGGTGTGGATTGGGCAGTGCTGGTTGGGTGGTGTGAGATGTGGGGTGCAGGTCAAGTGGTGCTGGTTGGGTGGTGCTGGTTGGATGTGTGGGATAGGCGGTGCTGGATGGATGGTGTGAGTTGTGCAGTGGGCAGAACAGGTTGGGTGGTGTGGGATGGGCGGTGCAGTTTGGATGGTGTGGGTCGGGTGGTGTGGGTTGGTCAGTTCCGGTTAGATGTTGTGGGCTGGGTGATGCAGGTTGGGCAGTGCAGGTTGGGTGATGCAAGTTGGGTGGTGTAAGTTGGATGGTATGAGTTGTGCGGTGCATGTTGGATGGTGCAGGTTGGGCGGTGCAGGTTGGATGGTGCAATTTGGATGGTGTGAGTTGAGAGGTGCAGATTGGATGGTGCAGTTTGGATGGTGCTGCTTGGGCGGTGCAGGTTGGATGGTGCAGGTTGGGCGGTGCAGTTTGGACGGTGTGGGTTGGGTGGTGTGGGTTGCGCAGTGAAGGTTGGATAGTGTGGGTTGGGTGGTGTGGGTTGGGAGGTGCAATGTGGATGGTGCTGGTTGGGCAGTGCAGGTTGGATGTTGCAATTTGGATGGTGTGAGTTGAGAGGTGCAGATTGGGTGGTGGAGGTTGGGCGGTGCAGGTTGGGCGGCACAGGTTGGATGGTGTGGGTAGTGGGGTGCAGGTTGATGGTGTAGGTTGGATGGTATGGGTTGTGGGGTGCAGGTTGAGTGGTGCAGGTTGGATGGTGTGGGTTGTGGGGTGCAGGTTTGGTGGTGCAGGTTGGGTGGTGTGGGTTGAGTGGTGCAGGCTGGATAGTGTGGGTTGTGAGGTGCAGGGTTGGTGGTGCAGGTTAGTTGGTGTAGGTTGTGTGGTGTAGGTTAAATGGTGTGATTTCTAGGGTGCAGGTTAGGCGATGCGGGTTGTGTTGCGCAGGTTGGGTGGTGTGGGTTGTGGGGTGTAGGTTGAATGGTATGAGTACTGGGGTGCAGGTTGGGTGGTGCATTTTGGGTGCTCTGGGTCAGGTGGTGTGGGTTGGGCAGTGCAGTTTGGATGGTGTGGGTTGGGCAGTGAAGGTTGGATGGTGTGGGTTGGGCGGTGCAGTTTGGATGGTGTGGGTTGGATGGTGTGAGTTGTGGGGTGCAGGTTTGGTGGTGCAGGTTGGGTGGTGTGGGTTGTGGGGTGTAGGATTGGCGGTGCGGGTTGATGGTGTGGGTTGTGGGGTACAGGTTGGATGGTGTGGGTTGTGGGGTGGAGGTTGACCGGTGCAGGTTGGATGGTGTGAGTTTTGGGGATGCAGTTTTGGTGGTGCAGGTTGGGTGGTGCTGGTTGTGGGGTGTAGGTTGGGTCGTGCAGGTTATGGGGTGCAGGTTGGATGGTGCAGGTTGGCGGTGCAGGTTGGGTCGTGCAGGTTATGGGGTGCAGGTTGGGCGGTGCAGGTTGTGGGGTGCAGGTTGGGCGGTGCAGGTTGTGGGGTGCAGGTTGGCTGTGCAGGTTGTGGGGTGCAGGTTGTGCGGTGCAGGTTGGGTACTCGCCATGTCTCCCATGTGGTTCATGCCCATCTGATAGGAGTGCATGCCCTGCTCATACTCCAGGTTGTGGGCCTCGATCAGCAGCGTGTTCTTCTCCCAGACTGACCTGCGCTGCTCCTCCTCCTCCTACAGGTTCAAAGGTGACTGTGTTCTGTTAATGACACTCTACGCCAGGGGTCTGCGACCCTAGTCCTGGTCCATGTTATGCATTCAAACGACAAAGTGTTTCTCGTCACATTAATACAGCTAATTAAATGAACTGGCAGTAAACTGCATCGGAGAAATTAGCTGTTTCAACTCATGATGGTGTCACCCGGTGTGGTCCGCACCCCCCCCGCACCCCCCACACCCCCCTGGTCAGGTCTCTAAACTCAGAAGAGATCAGTGATAACGCTGTGAGGAAAAGGGCAAATTAATCCTCACGCTTAATTTTACATTTTATACTTACCGAGAAACTTCCCCAACAGGGTACAACAGAAGTCATGTGACTCACAGGGAAGGAGCGGGATCCCAGAGGCTCAAAATTACCTGTCCCATCAAATCAAGATTCCATCCCCCCCAAATTCAAGGACCCATAAAAAATGATAGTTGGCTATATCACAACTGCCTCAGACCGTCCTTAAAGCCGTATAAAAATGGCTGCAGCGCCCCTGAAAATGACTGCTGTCCCCAGGGAGAGGCCCTAAAGAAGAGTTTTTAAGGGAATTTACAGCAAGGGGAGCAGAACTCCGGTCCTGGAGAGCCGGTCTGCGTGCTGGTTTTTGTTCCAACCAATTACCACGGTTATAGTTTTCTGACAGCTCTCTAAACTCTGCTGGTTCGCTAATGTGCTTGGACGCAGTAAAATCTTTAGGATGCGCTTGCAGTCTGCGGCTGTAGCTGGTGCTTAGACAAAAGTAAGATCAAGATGTGACTGTGCTAATTAAATAATTAAAAGCTGACATTGGCACAAAATACTGAAACAGATTGGCTTTTGTTGTGATTTACAACACCCCTGATTTACAGAAAAAGAAGTGTATATGAAATTTTAAGGTTCAAGAGGATCATGAAAATCTCTGAACAAAAAAACTCAGGCACTTAAAGGTCCGACAGTCAGAAGGTTGTGGTTTAAAGAACTTGAAATTTTTCAAGTTTTCAACCTTGGATTTTTATTTCAGAACTGAATGGCTTTCAAAGGGCTGTATGGACCCTGCAGACTTGAAACTGCAGGTTATTGCAGTTTCAAGAAGCTGTGAATCATGAGCTAAAATTCTCAGCTGTTCAGAAGAGAGCTATAAGAACTGTAAATCAAACGGATTATTACGAGCCAACCAACTCACAATTTATTAACTTACATGCTTTAAAATTTTATGATCTAGTTGATCTTAAAACTGCACAGATAATGTACAAAGCACAAAATTATTTACTTCCTAACTGTATTCAGAGGTTGTTTGAAATTAGAGAGAGCCAGTATGAAATTAGGGGAATAGGTATGTTTAAAAAATCAAGGGTAAGGACAAATATAAAGATGAGATGTATATCTGTCAAAGGGGTTAATTTGTGGAATAGTTGTGACAAGGAATTAAGAATGTGTAGTTCACTTTGCAAATTTACAAAAATGTTTAAAAATAATGTGGTAAACAAATATAAAACGGAGTTATGATCATTATTGTGTATGAAACATTTGGAACTTTAGTTTTTGTTTCTGATCTGTTTTGTTTTTGTATAGCCTAAATCTAGTAGTGAAAGGGGTGCATATTAGAATATGTTATGTAAAAAGGGTAGGCATAATAAGCTAAAGCTTCAGCCTACACCTTTTCGGTCAATATTTTTTGTTTTCCTTTTAATTTAATTTAATGCCTTATTGTTGTTTATTTATTTCTATGTGCATTCTTTTTGGAAAATTGTTAATAAGGACCGAAATTAATTACTACTACTACTACTAGGTGCCACACTGTGTCTGGGCCAGCTTTTGGTTCTCAACCTCAGCACCGGATGTCATGTCGCCCCCAGTTGATATCTATGTTTTCACTCAAGAAGCAAGTTTCCCAATTGGGCTCCATTCATTTTTGACAGCAAAAATAAAATACTTCCACTCAAATATTGATGTCAATGGCTTGCATTATATTTGGAAGAAAAATCACATTATTTTTTCGAGGTAAAATATTTTATTCCTACCACACAGACAAAGATATGATATAAAATGGTACTTCCTGGTTCTGATGTGCTCGCCACAGGCTTCTATCGGCATCGCTGTCCCTACATATTTTTACTCTAAGGCCTGGGCCTCTGTGTCTGCAGGTTGTTACTCTAAGGTCTGGGCCTCTGTGTCTGCAGGTTTTTACTCTAAGGTCTGGGCCTCTGTGTCTGCAGGTTTTTGTGGGCTCTTTTCAATCAGCAGCCAATCAAGGCCCTGGAAACAAGACGTGTGGACTTTGACACGCTTACCTGGCTGCCATACTCTTTATTGTGAAGGTCCTTCCAGTCCTTCCACTGACCATTCAGAGTCAGGTTGAGATGGGAGGAGGCGTGGCTAATGATCCCGAGGACCAATAGAAAGAAGTTCTGCAGGGCATGCATCCTAACACTACTTTCTGAAGAAGAAGGGAGTAGGTGGGTGGGAGAATGGGGTAGTGAGTTCAAGACAAACAAAAACTAAAAAAAATCGAAATACATACAGTGCATGAAGAAGTCACAAAATTGCCAAGGCAACAAAAGGCGTAGATTTCGGGGGGGGGGGGGGGGGGCGGGGGGGGGGGGGACGCAGGGGATACGTCCCCCTCAATATTTGGAACACCTGCATTTGTCCCCCTGAATTTTGCGTTTTCCTTTACATAAATAAAGACATTTCCACCATTAATTGATACAGAAAAGGCACAAATTGGTGCATAAAAATTCACAAGAACTCAGGAAATTAAGTATTTGGCACTCAAGATTTCCCCCGCTTAATGTGTCCCCCCCAATGTTCAAACGAAACCTACGCCACTGATGGCAACATATTGACTCCAGCAAATTGTATAGAATCTTTTCTACCAAGACACCATCACCAAGACAATTTATGGGAAACCAGGAAGGATATAGTGTAGTATATCTGGGGCAGGAGTGTAGTATAATGGGTATAAAGTACCCTAAAGGTTGCAGGTTCCATTCCCAGGTGTCCTGGGAGGACACTGCAGTTGTACCCTTAAGCAAGGTACTTGAACAGCGTTGCTTCAGTATATATCCAGCTGTATAAATGGATGCAATGTAAATGCTGTGTAAGTCGCTCTGGATAAGAGTGTCTGCTAAATTCTTGTAATGTAATGTAATGTGATAGAATATAGGAACGACCAGGCCTCATCACCCCCCCCCCCCCCAAAACAAAACAGCAAGTTTGGTAAGAAAAAAAAAACTCCCCAGTGGGAAAAAAAACTTCCAGGTTTGAAGAAATCTCAAGTTCAACTCAGCTGTGGAGGCGAAACCAATCCTCTGGTCAGCTCAGTGTTAGCAGTTATGCTAAATGCCAAGAAAGTAATCATAATCACAGTGGCAAAAAAAGAGGCTTATGCAGAAACTGGGATTTATATTGCAGCTGAGGCATTGGGGTAGAGATCAGCGGACAGTGGCTTTCATATCCACACGGACCCGCTGCCAGTCTATCCCTGGTCTTTATCCTGAAATAAATGCTTTATCTTTGGTCTCGTTGCATGACAGTGTTTACCATCGCTCTGACTCCAGGTCTCTCAAGCTCACTTCCTCTTTCTACTCAAAGAATAACTAGAAATGAAAAACAAGGAAGTGCTGTGAAACTGGTAAAAGTACACTCGAGTATTTCCTGTAAAAAAAAACATAGAATACTTCAGAAATAATAAATATAGCTTTATACTACAATCACTGCACAGATGCCGGTAGGCTGCTTTGTTGGTGACACAAAGGCGTAAGCCACAGAGTGAAATACATATCATGTTTGAAATCCATACATGCAAATATGTTTCAAATATATGCATTTGAAATACGGCTTATCCCTGTAGTTACTCTTCATTACCTTACGGGCTGCCCCCATTTACATATACTGAGCACAGCAGATCAAAACCGGCCCAGGGATAAACATTATGTGTTAATCACTCAGTGCAGGACACCGGTTGAGCGTTTAAACTCAAAAGGACCCGTTCTGACGGCTCGGGGACAGAGAGCGCTCTTACCGCTGCGTCTGACGGTGAGACCAGGATGACCCAACACTCCTCACTGGACCGTGTCCCGACGAAAAGAGGACCTGTCTCCGCGCGGTCGCCTAGCAACGGGAGAAGATGAGGCCTGAAGTCTGCCCTCCTTGATGTCGCGATCAACAATCTACGAGCTCAAAGAGGAAGTTTTATTTCCTGAGAGCTAACTATTTTTATGTCTTTCTCTCCCTCTTTCTCTTTTTTCTTTCCCTGTCTGTCCCTCTTTCACTCTCCCCCTTTCTCTCTCTCCCTCTCTTTCTCTCTCTCTTTCACTTTATGCAGCTCTCTCACTTCTTCTTACTGTCAGTTGTGTGACAAGTTATTTCGGGCCGATAACCGCGCAGGAAAGGCTTGAGGCTGCCAGAGCACTGGTCTCTATTTCCTCATTCTGTTCTATTAAAGAACTTTTATCTGCTACACCTAAATAACCCTTAATCAACATGCATCCCCCCCAACCCCCTGATCGTGTACAGAATCAATTCAAGTTGCGAGGCTTTAAGGTAACACTCTGATTCCTCAAAGTATATTGAATAAGGGATAATTGGCTTTAAATACAAACACAAGACATGTACACTTCAGATCAACGCAGCTATTTGAGCGTTACTCTAGTGGTAAGCAGTATAGGCCTATACTGACTATAGCTTCAGGGATAAAAACAAACTCAAAAAAACTCATTGAAATTTCAAGTTTAATTTGTTTATTTTTTATTTTTTGCAGCAGATGTCGCTATGTGGTCATTACCCGGGTGTTTTCGGAAAACATTTTGTTCAAAACACAGACACAATGGAATGGCACACCTTGCTGGGAGGCGTGGATAAAGGTTTGATTGACACTCAGAGCCATTACAATCCAAACAATCCTGGTAATCCGATTTTAAAACTATAAAACAACCCCTCGTTCACATTCTCCTTGCACTGCTACTTCCAATTTGCTGTGGCTATTTCTGTCGTACACAGACAAGGCAGGTCTTATCTAGAGTTAATATATTTCCCTCCAAGGGATTGGTTATCATAAAAACAAGACATGAAGTGTTTATTTAATATGGCTGATGATTTTTAAATGTCAGTAGGTAGTACATTTACAACTCCTAATGAATGTGGTCATTCAATATAAATTGTTTTATCAGTGTATCCTGGCTATTTTTTCAATCACATACTGTAATTGCACTTGTACTGACTGATTGATTGATTGATTGAGTGAGTGAGTGAGTGATTGACTGACCAGTAAACCCCAAATAATTTATTTTTAAAGTGTATTGATTTGCATATGTTGACCTAATTTATGTATTAGATTAGATTAGAATATTGTTTATAACAGGGATACACCCAGGACAGTTTGCCTGTCCATCACAGGGCACACACACCATTCACTCACACACTCATACCTAGGACAATTTAGGCTCTTTTCAGATTGTAAATATAAAATTTTAATTTTAATTTAAAATGCAAAGTGAAATTCTATAGGCAACTTCATCTTGGCCATTGGCCTTGAGTAATACAGGATTAAAAACAGGAGTAATACATGTTAGGTCAGATGAAACCATGTTTCCATACAAGTGTGTTGTTTTTCATACAAACACAAGCTCCACCCATTTCTATGCAAATGATGGCAAAGACAGCCATCAGTACAGAAACTAAGCTTTGTGATTGGCTCAGGTGTCTCAGTACCTGAATAACCTGTCCAGCACTCCAAGCAGAATCAATCAACATTTTCTTCTTCACATTTTCTTTCCTTTTTGAAAAGATTTGTAAATCCTCGAGTGTGTGTTCACTGCCATCTGTGTGTTTGACAACTGCAGAGATGGTATGATCACTTTCACTGTCCATTGCATGAAAGAGGAGGTGTGGCACTGGATAAACTAGGTTCTTTTATTTTACCCCCAACTGCTGATCCAAGATCAACAAACAAAAAAATGAACCCCAGAAGATGAAAATGCTGTTATATTAGCTGGCTAATGTGAGGAAAGTTGAAAGAGAGTTGTGGACAGCCTTAATAATCTTCCCTCATAGTGCACACACAGACACACACGCACAAACACATACACATGTATACACATAACCACACAACGTCTCACACACACACACACGCGCGCATGCGGGAGCACACACGCGCACAGGGCACACACACGCCCACACATAACCACATACAAATACACACACACACACACACACAGTCACACGCACACAGGTCATGCTCAGATTAGAGCTATATTTCCACTTTTTGGCCTCTTTGCGCCCCTTGGTGGTCAGATGATGGGGATGCTGGCCAGGCTGGCGATTCCACAGAGGTTTCTGCTGTCCCGGGCCATCAAATTATAACCTCCATCGCCCCATGTTTGCCCCCAGCTGTTCGGGGCGGGGAGGGCATGTGGGGGGGGAGGGTGAAAGTGGGAGAAAAACACAGATAGGGCCGAGGACAAGAGGTTAACATTTCTTGACTGCTTCTTGGAACATACTTTCCATTGCACATAAGTGAAAGTTTGTATCTACTACTGTTGTTATTCTACTCCACAACCCAAACATAATACACAACTGCCAGAGCTGTAGGCCAGAGCTGCATACTGCATGGAAAGAATACCTTTTCACTGAATATAATGTATTGTGGGTTATGTGGGTGGTGTTGATTCAGGGCTGCGTTTCATTGGCTGAGCTGACTGATTTGAAGCATAACTGCCTCCCAGCTCCGCGGCAGGGTGCTTGGAGATACACTCCGAGCGTCGAGCGCCTTTTAAAACACTCTGTCTGTCAGCTGCGTACTCTAACCGGACCAGGGCGTGTCGCGGGGTCGGCGGAGCTCACCTGTTCTTAACGATCCAGAACTTCTTGCAGGTGGGAGTGACGCCATAGCCGACCACCAGCACGGCGTGGTTCAGGTCCTCCCCGCTACACTCGGGGTCGTAGTAAACACCTGCAGAGGAGACGGCGGGACAGGTGAGCTGCTCTTACCTGGGGTAAACTGCCACTACACTGTTGTGTCCTTACCCACAAAGCCACTTTTGCATCATTACCCACAATGCCACTTTTACTTTCTGACCCATGGACTTTCCACCTCTGCATTACACCGGAGAGTTTGTTTTAGTTTCAGAGCTTGAAAGATTTCATCCAATTGTGCGGGGGGTCAGAAAGAGGTCAGCCAATAAGAACCGCCGAGATCTCACACTGTGCCAGCGAAACCTTCAACTGCCCGACTGGCTCTACAGTTCAGCCAATCACATGCAGGGAGACGATGTACTTCCGGGTCAACGGGTCAGTGCGTCCCCATGGTTCCCTCCCAGCAGAAGGCTCTGGCCTTACCGCTCTTGTAGAAGACAAAGCTTCTGGATCTGGCGTTGATCGCCACGGAAACAGGCCCATGCACGGCCACGACTGCCTGCAAGACCCGCTCGTTCCCCTCAGGGAGCTCCATAAAGTCCCAGATCTGGGCCACCCTGTCTGATCTGTTAAAGGCACACTTCTGCTCCTGAGGAGGCATACACAGAAACACACATAAACACACATAAGCACACACACACACACATTAGACCACAGGTGGGCAATGGGAGCCATATGTGTTTCTGGTTTTCTTGCAGGTTCTGGCCTAAATTATTTAATCAGCCCTCACATTAGCTACATTTGTTGAAATGTAACGTGTAAATTACTGTTTTTGTGTCATTAAGTGAAACATTTGCTGTGATCTAATTTACAAGAGAACCAGTGTTGGTGTATGCAGCCATTTATCTAATTTAGCCAGAGTAATTAGTGGAAACAGAAACCTACATATAGACCGGCTCTCCAGGCCCAGAACTGCTCACCCAGCTCTAAACTCAGCCCCGAGGTTTTAAGGTATTTTCTACTAGAGATCTCCCATCCAAGTACAAAACAAGCCAATACCCACTTAGCTACAGCAGTTTGACTCAATAAGGGTACAGGGCAGTACAGCTGAGGTTTGTATTTCTTTAAAAAATAATAATTTTAAAAGCTGTTTGGCTACAGTGCTCTGTGAGTATGTTTTATGAGGAAGTGGAGATTTATGTACCACGCCCATGTAGGGATATTTCCTCTCAGAGCTGATGCCTTTCTTCATTGCATACTTGTAGGCGTTGGTCATGTAGCCCCCCGTGCAGCCGTAGTTGCTCCTGACGCAGTCCACCAGGTTCTGGGGGCTGAGGGGCACCAGCTTCCTCCGGCTCCTCATTAGCTGACCCTCCAGAGCCCCCGCGGCGCTGATGGCCCAACAAGACCGGCAGCAGCCCTGGGGAGGAACCATGGTACTGTGATTCCACCCGTGTCCACCAGAGGAGAGCGTTATTCCTTATCGCGGTTTTTGGTGGGAGAGCGAGGGTAAAGCCACACATCCTCTGACGTGATCACCTGGCTTCACTCTCGCCTCTCCAAATATCTTTGGAGCATGTGGGCGTTTCCTGTTTTTTAAACTGCGTTCGTCAAATGTATTTTGATCCTACATTTTGGAAATCCCCATAGAGCAGTAATGAACAAGACATCTTTAACTGAACTACGTGGACTGGGGAAATAAAATTAGAAATTGACTTTTCACATCAGATCATGTGAACATCTCGGATCTTTAATCTGATCCTTCGCGGACGTGAAAAATCACCTCCCATTGAAATGGACTGAGACGATTACGGAGTAGCTCCTTACCCCAGGATGTGTGGCTTCACTCTTAGCCCTACAAATTTTCAGTGTTTTGAACAAAGCAATGATTGACAACTCGTTGTTGCTCCGCCCATTACGGGGTTCGTGAAGTGTCACTCTCCCATCGCTAGTTTCAGCACTCTCAGAGCGTTCTGTCTCTAAATACAGTAAATAATCCAAGTTATCTGACACAGGTGTACAGAACGTCACCAGCAGCTATCTATTGACAAGTCTGCCGTGATTTTTCAGACTGAAAGGAGGAGACCAAACATAACATTTTTCTTGGGTACTCAGATTATTGAACAGATTTCATTTAGAGAGTAATGTACAGCGTCAGCTACTGCTTTCCATCCAGGAAAAGATCTCCCCAAAACAGACAGAGCTAGTAGTTTTCCCCTGCTGCCACCAGAGGGCAGTATTGCTCCTTGTGCCTCAACGCATGATCCCAGGAACTGCCTGAACTTGCTGCCCTGTGCTGTCGGTGGTTTAACAGACTGAACACTAATCTAATTTGACCTAATGTTCATTTAGATAAATCATTTAAATGTACCGCTAATCCCTGTCTCTCTGGTCATGAAGCATGGAGATAAGTTCACCTCTAATTGTGGCCTCGGTTAGAAATGGTTAAAAATGGCCCGGTTCTTGGTTCCTGGATCTCGGTTCCTGGTTCCTCGTCTCTTTATAAACACACTGACCTGATTTATGACCGGCGTGACAAAGCCAAGTATGCGGTAATCGATGGCCTTGGGCAGTTTTGTGGGGATGTCATCGAGAGTGAAGGTGTTGTTGGTCTCTCTGGCCTGAGGAACCACCAGACCGGTCATCTTCTCAGCCACTTCCTCAGCGGTCTGGGGTGTGGGTTGGGCGGTGCAGCTCAGGTTGGATGGTGTGAGTTGTGCGGTGCAGGTTGGGCAGTGCAGGTTGGGTGGTGTGGGGTGGTTGGTGTGAATTGTGGGGTGCAGGTCGGATGGTGCAGGATGGATGGTGCAAGTTGGGTGGTGTGGGTTGGGTGGTGCAGGTTGAATGGTGTGGGTTGGGCGGTGCAGGCTGGGTGGTGCCGTTTGGGGGGTGCTGGTTTGGTCAGGAGGCATGGGTTCAGTGGTGTGGGTTGGGTGGTGCAGGTTGGGTGGTGTGGGTTGGGTGGTGCAGGTCGGACGGTGTGAGTTGTGCGGTGCAGGTTGGGTGGTGCAGAATAGGTGGTGTGTGTTGGGTGGTGTAGGCTGGGTGGTGCAGGTTGGATGGTGTAAGTTGTGGGGTGCAGGTTGGGCGGTACAGGTTGGATGGTGCAGGTATTGTGGTACAGGTTGTGGATTGGGCAGTGCAGGTCGGGTGGTGTGGATTAAGCAATGCAGGTTGGGTGGTGTAAATTGTGGGGTGCAGTTCGGATGGTGTAGGATGGATGGTGCAGGTTTTGCAGTACAGGTTGGATGGTGTGAGTGGTGGGGTGCAGGTTGGGCGGTGCAGGTTGGGTGGTGTGAATTGTGGGGTGCAGGTCGGGCAGTGCAGGTGAGATGGTGCAGGTCTTGCAGTGCAGGTTGGATGGTGTGGATTGGGCAGTGCAGGTTGGGTGTGAGTTGTGGGGTGCAGGTCAATTGCTGCGGGTTGGGTGTGGGCTGGATGGAGCAGGTTGGATGGTGTGGATTAAGCAGTGCAGGTTGGATGGTGTGGATTGGGCAGTGCAGGTTGGGTGTGAGTTGTGGGGTGCAGGTCAATTGCTGCGGGTTGGGTGTGGGCTGGATGGAGCAGGTTGGATGGTGTGGATTAAGCAGTGCAGGTTGGGTGGTGTGAATTGTGGGGAGCAGATAGGATGGTGCAGGTTGGGTGGTGCAGGATGCATGGTGCAGGTTTGGTTGTACAGTTTGTATGGTGTGGATTTGGAAGGTTGGGTGGTGTGAGTTGTGGGGTGTGGGTCAAGTTGTGCAGGTTGGTTGGTGTGGGTTTGGTGGTCCAGGTTGGATGGTGTGAGTTGTGGGGTGCAGGTTTGGTGGTGCAGGTTGGGTGTTGCAGATTGGATGGTGCAGGTTGGGTGGTGTGGGTTGTGTGGTGTAGGTTGAATGGTGTGATTTCTAGGGTGCAGGTTTGGCGATGCAGGTTGGGTTGCGCAGTTTGGGTGGTGTGGGTTTTGGGGTGTAGGTTGAATGGTGTGAGTACTGGGGTGCTGGTTGGGTGGTGCATTTTGGGTGGTGTGGGTCAGCTGGTGTGGGTTGGGCGGTGCAGTTTGGATGGTGTGGGCTGGGCAGTGAAGGTTGGATGGTGTGGGTTGTGGGGTGCAGGTTGGGCGGCGCAGGTAGGATGGTGTGAGTTGTGGGGTGCAAGTTTGGTGGTGCAGGTTGGGTGGTGTGGGTTAAGTGGTGCAGGTTGGATGGTGTGAGTTGTGGGGTGCAGGTTTGGTGGTGCAGGTTGGGTGTTGCAGATTGGATGGTGCAGGTTGGATGGTGTGGGTTGTGTGGTGTAGGTTGAATGGGGTGACTTCTAGGGTACAGATTGTGGGGTGCAGGCTGTGGGGTGCAGGTTGGGTAGTGCAGATTGGGCACTCGCCCTGTCTCCCAGGTGGTTCATGCCCAGCTGATAGGAGTGCGTGCCCTGCTCATACTGCAGGTTGTGGGCCTCGATCAGCAGCGTGTTCTTCTCCCAGACTGACCTGCACTGCTCCTCCTCCTCCTACAGGTTCAAAGGTGACTGTGTTCTGTTAATGACACTGGTTTTTGTTTTCAACTTAAAATCAGCACCCAGTTCAGACCCAAGAAACCAAGAGAATGAGATAACTGCATATTTAAATGCTCTAACTAAATAATTATGTGAAGAGCAACAATGAAAACCAGCAGAGCCTGTGCATCTCTAGGGCCCAGGTTACAGACCTCTGTGCTACATCGTGACGAGATATAACTGATGCTATCACAGACAAACCACTGACCGGATTTCACCTTCTTTTTGTCTTCCTTTTTCTTAACTGCAAAAGGCTTTGTAGTTAAGTAACAGAAGTGTCTGAGGATTCTAACACACATTTTGATTCTGCATGGTACATTTCAGAAGTTACGTCAAACTGTAATATTTGCCGTCAATGGAGACCCCGCTTTTGATGGTGATGGTGTCACCCGGTGCGGTCCGTACCCACTGCACCCCCCTGGTCAGGCCTCTAAACTCAGGTGAGATCGATAACGCTGTGAGGAAAAGGGCAAATTAATCCTCACGCTTAATTTTACATTTTATACTTACCGAGAAACTTCCCCAGCAGGGTACAACAGAAGTCATGTGACTCACAGGGAAGGAACGGGATCCCAGAGGCTCAAAATTGCCTGTCCCATCAAATCAAGATTCCATCCCCCCCAAATTCAAGGACCCATAAAAAATTATAGTTGGCTATATCACAACTGCCTCAGACCATCCTTCAAGCTGTATAAAAATGGCTGCAGCGCCCCTGAAAATGACTGCTGTCCCCAGGGAGAGGTCCTAAAGAAGAGTTTTTAAGGGAATTTACAGCAAGGGGAGCAGAACTCCGGTCCTGGATTGCCGATCTGTGTGCTGGTTTTTGTTCCAACTGTAACCCAGGGTTCCAAGACACAAATTGAATAGATAGTGAAACAACGAAAATTTGTAAATAACCAGTAGCAAGTAAATAAGTAAATTATAATTCAAAATAGAGACAAAAGAAAATGATTTTTAATAAGGAAAAATACATTTTCTTTACGTGCAGAAAGATAAGTTGATAGAAGGATTAGACAACCAATGCGGATAACGATACTTGTTGTAAATTTTTTTGATTGGTCAGTCAGATGACAAGCCCGCCCTAACTTCCTCTGGTCAAGATGGCTTGAGTGACAGCAGGCATGCAAAAATTTCTCTGAACAGATCAATTGGAAGTGAATTACAAGTGAATTTAGGATACAATTGCAGATATTTCATGGAGGAGTGACAGTAACTTGAAAAGAACCAGAGATTTATAAAGAAATAACGAAGGTTTGCAACGTTCTTCTATCGCCCTGGGCGACGATCGCGTGAAAGAAAATTTTCTACCTTCGCCATAAAGATCGTTGTAAACTGAACTTTGAACAACTTTGGACATATTCCCTTGGTGAGTCCCCATTCTAAGACTATCTATCTTATTTCCCTACCGTAGTATCAGTTAGCTTGGGTGTGTTCAGAAACGATAACGTTTAATGTAGTCGTAATACAAAAAAATCCGAAAATGAAGGTCGCTAAGTATCTAGCTTCTCTGGTAGTAGTAGCTAGCTAAATTGGGTAGCTATAGCAACTCGCGGCTAAACAGGCAAATGTGTTTAATTGTTGTGTGGGGGTAGGCCGGGCTAACAGCAGCAGGGCTGTTTCCTGCTTTGTGACAGTGGTGGTAGACGAACCAGGCAGTTCGCCACATAGCAAGCTGAAAATATATTGAAGCGGGGACAATGTGACCTAACGCTAACTTGCTGCCAGCTATCTTTGCAAGGCGGCTATCTAGCTAACGTTAGCTAGAATAAGGGCATCTGAGAATTCTCCGGTTGTGTTCTGAAAGTGTATCTCCTGTGTAATCGCATATCGAAGCCACATCGGCGTAGGCCTACTCTTTGTTTAACGTTACTTAAAACGAGTGTATGTCGTGGTACCTTTTGTTAGAAAGCTAACGTAACTAACTAACTAGCTAGCTAGCTAGTGCTGCGAGGAAACGTCAGTGGGTGAGCTTGGAAGCACTGCAAGATATGAGTAGTGAATTGAGTGAGCTAATGGTGGCTAATTCTACTTCCAGTTAACTGGAATCTAGATATGCTGACAGAATGAGAACAGATTGACAATTGATATGGGCTTTCACCAAGTTTATTTAACAGAGTAAACGGGAAGTTGCAAGTGTTATACAATTTAGATGTTCACAGTGTATACTATGTCTTAATAATCTGAATGTACAGACTACTGATGAGTCTTTTGGCTTTGTGTTGCAAGGCCGGGTTTTTCTTTTTGTGTGTGTTGGTTTTTTTGTTGTTCGATTTGAACTGCTGTGCTGGATCCTGGATTCATCTGCCCCTGCTTGCCTTCCCCGGAGAGCTACAGCGGCGCGCGGACTGGCGAGCCACCCATGTGATCGACCTGCAATTTTAAAGAGAAGGAAAGAGTAAAATTGTGCCTTCTACAACGATGGTAGGACAAGTGTTTGAATTCTACAAACTGGAACTCAGCAGCAAGTGGTCCAACAACCACACGGACTAAACTGATTTGCAGTTAGTGTTTTAGAAAAGTGTTTTGGTGTTATAGTGTGATAAGGTTCCTTTACATAGGTATTTTCAATAGTACTACATAAGGGTTTTGGTTTCAAAATAAAACTATTGATTTCAAAATAAAAGTCCTAAAGTCTAATTAGTGACACATTATACTAGAACCAAATAACTAATAATAGGGATAGACCGAAACATATCAAAGAAATACTAAAAGTATGGTTAAGGTATAAAAATGGGAAAAATAGTCAAAAATTAGTGGAACCAGAGAAAATATAAATACAGACACAAAGTAAAAGGTCTTGGGACCACCTTGTATTTTTTTTTCTTTTCCCATTTTGTATATATGTGTACTGTTGTTGTTTAATGCTTTCTACTTTGTAATAAAAACAGAAGGTACAGAGAACCAAAAAGGGAAAATTTAATTTTTAAAAATCATTCTCTTACCTTTGAGATATAGATCCTGCTTCCGTGTGCTTCATTCTTGATGTGTAAACCGCCTCTCTCTCGAGTCGAATCTGTCGTCTTCTGATCTGGTCCATACTTACCTGATTTTATCCATTCTAGTAACGGTGTTAGCATTGAAACACTTGTTACAGAGGAAATCATTTGGCGAGCCAGCCAGGAGAGAGATTGTGTTTGCACCAAGAGTGATCCCACCAAAAAAACGCCAAAAGTAGATAAAAGCCATTTAAAAGACTTTCACAATGGATATAGTGAAAATTGAAAAAGTAGACATCCCTAACTCTGTAATTGTTAGTGGCATTACCTAAACTAGCCTAGACACAGAGCTTGAGGAAAGTTTAATGATCCATGGCCCTATTAATCACCACTTGCTAATTGATGACCCAAACTCAGAATACCACCGTCATGTAATTATTGTGTTTGATGACAGCTCTGCCATGCAGACATTAAGGCCCCGACTGCCCCTGGTTTACAAGAGTCCCCATTACCCTGAAGCCATGTTAAATGTGCGCGCTCTAGATAGCGTCTATACACTCGAGGCCAGCAGTAGTGCCACCAAGGGGTACCTCGAAACCCTGCAAGACCTTGCGAGAGTGAGTGAGAGATCTTTTCAAGATATGCTCCAGGAGGAGCTGACAAAGATGGTCTTGTTGGGAGAGACAAATCCCCAACAAAACCGATAATATTTGAACTAGAAACAGAGCCTCAGAGCCAAGAAAGTGACAGGTCCACATTGCCTAATGCCCAGCGAGAGTTTGTTGCAGCAACTACCACCACGCATTCACCGCATGCTTCTCCCTTGTGGAACCCTGAGTATAGAGAACCCAAAAACCCAGCCAAGGGAACTGAACCAACCGTCGTACACCACAGCCCAACAGGAACAGATGGTGTCGATGCCCCCGTGATAATCCACCCAGCCCTCCCCATGAACACAGTTAACCCTCCTAGTGTACAAAAGATGGTAATAGAACACATTGTGAAGAACGAAGCTGCCATCTCCCACCAGGTCTTGTTTCGTCTTCGAGTCTACTCTGGGAAGAGCCCCTGCATAGAACACAGAAAATCATAGACAGTTTACTGCCTCCTGCCACAGACGTTGTCAAGCAGGTGAGTCCTCGAGCCTTACCCACAGTGTATCTTGAGCTCCTAGATTCAGTCTATGGCTCAATAGAAGATGGAGATGATTTAGTTGCCAAGTTTATGGGCACCTTGCAGAATGAGGGTGAGAAGCCCTCAAGCTACCTGCACAGATTGCAAGTTATCGTGAGTACAGCCATCAGAAGAGGTGGCATTGCAGAGGAGGACCTACTGATCAGGGAACAGTAGATCAGCCAAATCGCAGTGGGCCAACTTCAAACAGGCCTCGCCCTTGGTACTGTTTCCATTGTGGAGAAAATGGGCATATCGCGTCAGGCTGTGAGAATGAACCAAACCCTGCCCTGGTTGAAGAAAAGAGACACCAGTGTAAAGAAAAGCAACTTCAATGGGATTGTTTAAACTACCGACAGTCTCTGTTGAAGGGCAAACCAGGACTAAAAAAAGAGAAACGCGCCTGACGTTTCCCAGAGAGTTACTGAGAAGTCGAAGTACCTACGTTAGGACTAGTGGTTCCAGATATGACCAACATGCCCCAGATCCTCATTGGTATTAACTCTCTAGACACCCTGTATGCCAGTTACACTCAGAAGAACACAGCCAGTCCTCGGTCAGCACTTCACGGTTATAGAGCAGTTCTTAAGACTCTTGAGATAAGACAGAAACAAGCATGCACTGGTACTCTGGGGAGGGTAACTGTGAAGGGAAACACACCAGAAGTCATGTCAGCGGGCTGCACAGTGGTCCTTGATGGACTAATTCACGTGAATGGTGGCTACACAGAGAGATGGGTCACCGTAGAGCCAACGTCAAGGTCCTCCCTGCCTGGAGGGTTGCTGGTGGCCAGCTGCTTGCACACCTTACCTGTGGAATGCCCCAGCCACTTGCCAGTCCTGCTCAAGAACGAGGCAAAAAATGACATTGTGATCCACCCCAGGACCGTGTTAGCTGAGATGCATGCTGTCCAGCGAGTGATGGGGAAGGAGCCCCCTACAACCTCAAGTAACTCCAGTGCCAGAACGACCAACCCTGTCAAACCCAAGATGAAATTCGACTTTGGTGACTCTCCCGTACCATCTGAGTGGAAAGACAGAATAACGGAGCAGTTGAACTCTATGCCTGAAGTGTTCGCCTTAACCTCTTAGCGCACACCCCCTAGTGGTCGGCACGCCCGCGTGCCTACCTTACTAAACTCAAACATTCGGTGCTACTGCAAACAAAGTGTGAGTTAAAAACAGAAACGCGTTGTTTTAGTTTCATTAGTAGACGATACACGACAACTATGCCGAAAACGGAGTTTCGCAGCCCCACCATTGTCGCTCTAGTCGTTCATTTAACACGCACCCCCTCCCTGCAGTCTCATCTAAAAAACACCCCCCACCCTTGGCATAATGGACAATATTGTCTATCTTGGCATTCATAAAAATATTCTTTCACCACTAAAAAATCATATTCCGTCATAGCAACAAGATAAACCCGACAATAGCCCTAAGATATGCCTATACAGCAGTGAAAACGCTGCTCGCTGAATAAGGAAATAAACGAGAAAAAGTTTTTAAAAATGATACCATGTCATTCTACAGTCAATATCTGGGACTAAATGTTGAATAAATATAAAACCTTACTGTTGGTTTTACGTGTAGAGATGTCCCTTTTGAGACTGCGTGGTCATATATTGTCTTGGACAATCAGTTTGGGAAATATACGCGCATCTGTGACGACTGGGTATCTTCCAAAATAGCTGTGCGTAATACCACACCTGTTGTTTACGGCGTCGTCGCCCTTTTTAGTACAGTCTGGCTTGATTGACAATTCATTTATTCAGTAGGTGAGAGTATGAGCTTTCTAACGATGTATAACATGTCTAATTCTGCTTTTGGAATAGCGTTTTATAGGTCAGCGTAACAGAAAATATTCTTAGCATCGCATTCACTTGCGCATTCACTCTATGTTAGCATAAAAATACGTTGCACCTAACGAAAGGTGGTCAACGATATTTCGTAATTTCTTGGAAAATACTATTATTATTGAGGACTTCTGGACATAGCTAAGCCATATGCTTGCTGATAGACCTAGCTAACATCGTTTTCTGGAGTGAAACAGAAGCGAATAGGACAGTGTCATTGATACTGTCTCTGTCTCTATCTACTGAACATAGAGGAGATTTCATCATTGCTATGCTCGTATTACTGCTCAAAATATTTCGGTTATATACGTTATTTTTGAAATTGAGTATTTTATTAAAAAAAAATTTATTTTTAAATAGGTTAGTGGTGTTATATGATGTGAATATTTCACACTGTAAATGTAAGCGTTAGATGGTAGTGTAATAGTTTTTGTGAAGCATACAACAGTGATGACGTCAGAGTTGGAACATTGCCAAAACGTGGTGGACGGTCGAAAATTGTTTTCATGGTGTCCTGTCCTCATACAAGAAAACATACGAGAGTACAGAGTATAGAAATACACGCGAGTTAATTATTACACATTTAGGTACTGTACTGCATTGTGTGACAATATTTTTGCATTATTTTTTTTAATCTGATAGCAATGTTTCATCTTAAACCTTCATAAGGAGCTCATTTATATGCTTTATAATGGAGAAAAAGCATTTTATTCAATTTTGGAGAGATTTTGGATATGTTCCTGGACACCTAGCTATCTTAGACCACTGTACTGACTGAAAGCTTGTAATTTCCATTTGAAAATTATGCAACAGTGATTTTCTTGAGTCAAAACAATTGATTTGTCGTGAAATACGTGAATATGTTGTGATTTACAACAATGCATAATTTAGACATTTTGGATAGATTTGGAGACGCTGGGTACACTGCTTAGTTTTTGCTTCATACATCTATAGTAGTTCTACATATCCATCCTTAGATTTTATGAACTTGTGGTCAAGAAGTTTTTGATCTAGCACAGGTGTAGTTTAACCTCCTGTATATGTGCAATCTCTCAGTATTTCACTGCAAACTTAAAAAGAGCAAATTTATTTTTGATTTTTTGTCAAAACAATTGCATTTGTGGCAGTTTATTTCTTCCAAAATTATGAATATAAACTAATCTGCATTAGTATTGTAAATTGTACAAATGTCTTGCTTCATTTAAGCCATTTTTCAAGTCTCTGTGGTGTTCACATCTGGCGTTATAAAGCTTTAAATAAGGTACCCCCTAAATGGGCAAGGATTGGCAAGATTTGGCTTATGCCTTAAGGGGTTAAACGATCTTGACTATGGCCATACCGATAAAGTGAAACATCACATCAAACTCAGTGATGAGACTCCCTACAAACATAGAGCCAGACCTATTCATCCTCAGGATGTGGATGCCGTAAGGAAGCACCTTCAGGAGTTGCTGGCAGCCAGCATCAACCGTGAATCAGAATCTCCCTTTGCATCACCTATAGTGGTTCGGAAGAAGAATAACTCAGTACGCCTGTGCATTGACTTCAGGAAGCTAAATTCCCAGACTGGGCAGAGTGTATGTGTCTTTTATAGTCTGGAAGAGGTCTTCTCAGTGTTGACTGGCTCGAAGTGGTTCTCAGTTCTCGACCTGAAGTCGGGTTATTTCCAGATCGAGATGGTAGAGGCTGATAAGCAAAAAACTGCCTTTGTGTGTCCTCTCGGGTTCTGGGAATTCAATAGAATGCCACAAGGGATCACGAGTGCGCCCAGCTCGTTTCAGAGGCTAATGGAGAGGTGTATGGGGGATCTCAACAGGAAAGAAGCACTGGTTTTCATTGGCGACCTCATAGTCTTCTCTGACACCCTCGAGGAACACAAATCCCGACTGATGCAAGTCCTTTGACGGTTGAAGGAATATGGACTGAAACTGTCTCCGGAGAAATGCATGTTTTTCCAACCATCTGTCAAATACTTGGGCCACATAGTGTCCCAGCATGGAGTCGAGACAGACCCAGGGAAGATCGAAGCTTTAAAGACTTGGCCAAGGCTCACAAACCTTCAAGAGTTGAGATCCTTCCTAGGGTTTTCTGGGTTCTACCGAAGGTTCCTTCAAGACAATGCCAAGATCACCAGACTTCTAAATGACCTCACCGCAGGATATCTCCCTCTCCAAAAGAGCAATAAAAAGGGAAGGAGAGGAGCAGCCAGTACTTTGATCCCAGAGGGTCTTTTGGCGACAGATGGACACCATCTTGTCAACAGGCATTCGAGACTCTCGTTGAAAAGCTCACCTCTGCTCCTGTCTTGGGGTTCGCAGACCCCAAACGTCCGTACATAATGCACACAGACGCCAGCACCACTGGGCTGGGTGCAGCACTATACCAGGAGCAGGATGGAAAGAAAAGAGCCATAGACTTTGCAAGCAGAGGGCTGACCAAGAGCGAAGCCAAATACCCCACTCACAAACTTGAATTCCTAGCTCTCAAATGGGATGTCACTGCAACGTTTAGTGACTACCTTTATGGGACGGACTTCACGGTCATAACCGACAGTAACCCCCTAACCTATATCCTGACATCAGCCAAACTGGATGCCACAAGTTATAGGTGGCTGTCAAGTCTGTCAACATACTCCTTCAAACTCCAGTACAGAGCAGGAAAACAGAATCAGGATGCGGATGGACTTTCTCGACGACCCCATGATGAGCTCACGGACGACCCGGCGTCGCAGAAAGAGAGAGAGAGAATCAAGCAATTCACCCTTCACCATATGACAAATACAGAGCATACTATTGTCATCCTTCCGAAGGCAGTGACCGCCATCTGTGAAAAACATCTTGTCCATCAACTCAATGCAAGCTTTGGATCCTCGCACCCATCCGTGACCTTAGTGGAATCCCTTGCTCTCCACTCTGATGCCCTCCCTAGTGGTTTCCAACATGAAGATGACCACGGTCTCCCTGTGATCCCTCATCTGTCTGAAGAGGACTTGACGGAGCAGCAAAGGGCAGATCCAGATCTTAGGGTAGTCATAGAGCACCTGCAGTCTCGAGAAAAGCTCTCTCCTACCCTAAGAAAAGAACTCCCTGACATAGGCTTGTGGTTGCGAGAATGGAACCGATTGGAGGTGAGAGATGGAGTACTATATAGAAGAAGACAAGACAGAGGGAACCTAACATATCAACTGGCGCTCCCCGCAGATCTAAGAGCTACTGTGCTGAAAAGTTTACATGATGACTTGGGGCCACTTAGCTGTGGAACGAACTCTCGACCTTACAAGATCCAGATTTTATTGGCCAAGAATGTCTGCGGACGTAGATGAAAAAATAAAGACGTGTGAACGCTGTGTCCGCAGGAAAACTCCTCAGGTCATTCCAGTCCTTCCACTGACCATTCAGAGTCAGGTTGAGATGGGAGGAGGCATGGCTAATGATCCCGAGGACCAATAGAAAGAAGTTCTGCAGGGCATGCATCCTAACGCTACTTTCTGAAGAAGGGAGTAGGTGGGTGGGGGAGGGGGGAAGTGAGTTCAAGACAAACAAAAGATTAAAAAAAAACAGACATATATCCAGGACAAATAGAATTCACAAAATTTCCAAGGCATTGCCAACATATTGACTCCAGCAAATTGTACAGAATCTTTTTGATGATGTCAGTCAGGACCTCAGTCAGCTGCCCAGCGCAGGCCCTGAGCACGCGTCCGGGGATGCCATCAGGGCCAGGTAGCCTTACGTGCATTGATCCTGCTCAGTGCAGCACACGTCGGTGGGGGCAAGTGTAAGGGGCTGGCGGTCTGCAGGGAGTACAGCCTTGATGGTCGCCTCCTGGATGTCCCTGTCAAAGCGAGCATAGAAGTTATTAAGCTCATCAGGGAGGGAGGTGTCGCTGGTTGGGGGGGAGGTGTAGGTGGGTTTGTAGTCCGTGATGGCCTGGATGCCCTGCCACATGCGTCGGGGGTCGGAGATGCCAGTGAAGTGCTCCTCAGTCCTTAGCTTGTGGCTGTGCTTGGCCCTCTTGATGCCCCTTTTCAGGTTAGCCCTTGCTGAACTGTAGGCCTGCGCGTCACCTGATCTAAAAGCAGTGTCGCAATGTTATGTGGATGGGTTGATTCACGGCTGCGTTTCATTGGCTGAGCTGACTGATTTGAAGGGTAACTGCCTCCCAGCTCTGCGGCAGAGCGCTTGGAGATACACTCCGAGCGTCGAGCTCCTTTTAAAACACTCTGTCTGTCATCTGCGTACTCTTTCCGGACCAGGGCGTGTCAAGGGGTCGGCGGAGCTCACCTGTTCTTAACGATCCAGAACTTCTTGCAGGAAGGAGTGACGCCATAGCCGACCGCCAGCACGGCGTGGTTCAGGTCGTCCCCGCTACACTCAGGGTCGTAGTAAACACCTGCAGAGGAGACGGCGGGATAGGTGAGCTGCTCTTACCTGTCGTAAACTGCCACTACGCTGTTGTGTCCTTACCCACAAAGCCACTTTTGCGTCATCACCCCACAATGTCACTTTTACTTTCTGACCCATGTACTTTCCACCTCTGCATTACACCGGAGAGTTTGTTTTAGTTTCAGAGCTTGAAAGATTTCATCCAATTGTGCGGGGGGTCAGAAAGAGGTCAGCCAATAAGAACCGCCGAGATCTCACACTGTGCCAGTGAAACCTTCAACTGCCCGACTGGCTCTACAGTTCAGCCAATCACTTGCAGGGAGACAATATACTTCCGGGTCAACGAGTCAGTGCGTCCCCATGGTTCCCTCCCAGCAGAAGGCTCTGGCCTTACCGCTCTTGTAGAAGACAAAGCTTGTGGATCTGGAGTTGATCCCCACGGAAACGGGCCCATGCACGGCCACGACTGCCCGCAAGACCCGCTCATTCGCCCCAGATCTGGGCCACCCTGTCTGATCTGTCAAAGGCAAACTTCTGGTCCTGAGGAGGCATACATAAACACACAAACACACACAGGCACACACACACACAGACACACAGGCGCATACACCCACACACACCCATAAACAGGCACACATATACACACACAGGCACACACACACACTCACATACATACACTCATACACACGCATACATACAAACAGGCACACACATACATGCGCACACGCACATACACACACATGCAAACACACACACACACACACACAGGCATGCACAGTCAAGCACATGCATGCAAACACATACACACGCACACACACAGGCAGGCACACACAGGCAAGCACACACGTGCACACGCACACACACACACGCGCACACACACACACACACACACACACACACACACACACACATACACATTAGACCACAGGTGGGCAATGGGAGCCGTATCTGTTTCTGGTTCTCTTGCAGGTTCTGGCCTAAATTATTTAATCAGCCCTCACATTAGATACATTTGTTGAAATGTAGCGTGTAAATTACTGTTTTTGTGTCACTAAGTGAAACATTTGCTGTGATCTAATTTACAAGAGAACCAGTGTTGGTGTATGCAGCCATTTATCTAATTTAGCCAGAGTGGAAACAGAAACCTACATATAGACCGGCTCTCCAGGCCCACCCAGCACTAAACTCAGCCCCAAGGTTTTAAGGTATTTTCTACTAGAGATCTCCCATCCAAGTACAAAACAAGCCAATAACCACTTAGCTACAGCAGTTTGACTCAATAAGGGTACAGGGCAGTACAGCTGAGGTTCGTATTTCTAAAAAACAAAACAAAAAAAAAGCTGTTTGGCTACAGTGCCCCCTGAGTATGTTTTATGAGGAAGTGGGGGTTTATGTACCACGCCCATGTAGGGCTATTTCCTCTCAGAGCTGATGCCTTTCTTCATTGCGTACTTGTAGGCGTTGGTCATGTAGCCGCCCATGCAGCCGTAGTTGCTCCTGACGCAGTCCACCAGGTTCTGGGGGCTGAGGGGCACCAGCTTCCTCCGGCTCCTCATTAGCTGACCCTCCAGATCATGTCATGTAAAACCACACATCCTCTGACGTGATCACCTGGCTTCACTCTCGCCTCTCCAAATATCTTTGGAGCTTATGGGCGTTTCCTATTTTTTAAACAGCGTTCGTCAAATGTATTTTGATCCTACATTTTGGAAATCTCCATAGAGCAGTAATTAACAAGACATCTTTAACTGAACTACGTGGACTGGGGAAATAAAATTAGAAATTGACTTTTCACATCAGATCATGTGAACATCTTGGATCTTTAATCTGATTGGTTGATCCTTTGCGGACGTGAAAAATCACCTCCCATTGAAATGGACTGAGACGATTACGAAGTCGCTCCTTATCCCAGGATGTGTGGCTTCACCCTTAGCCTTACAAATTTTCAGTGGTTTGAACAAGGCAATGATTGACAACTCGTTGTTGCTCCACCCATTACGGGGTTCGTGAAGTGTCACTCTCCCATCGCTAGTTTCAGCACTCTCAGAGCGTTCTGTCTCTAAATACACTACAGTGTTTCCTGTGGAATTGATCTCTTGGTGTGGTGATGGGTGTCGGGGGGGGGGGGGGGGGGGGAGCGTGTAGCAGAGGCGAAAAAGTTTAAGACTATGAAAACATAACCTCTTGAGACTTCTTAAAGGTTTTTTAAAAATATCTAAATCTATCTTTTAGCTCTGACGAGCTCTTGATACAAGCAAGGAATAGCAGTTTGCATGAGCTAAAAAGTAGTTTTAGATGTACTTTAAAACCATAGAAGGTTTGTTAACCGTTGTATTGTTTGTAAATACTGAAGCAAAATAGGCCTGTATTTTGAGTTATGGCGGGGTGAGAACAATTAAAAGAGCACATTGTCCATCTAGAAGTTCTATCTTCAAGAATAGAGGACTATATAACCAAAATTGATACTCAAGAAAAGTTACATATTGCACTTCTTTTAAATTAACCCAATTACCATGACAAAACAGTACTTAGTTAGAATGTTTCATCTTTTTATTTGACAATATAATTTCAGCTGGGTCCACATTCAAAGCCCTCTCTCTCTGTCTCTCTCACACTCAATGACAGAGTTTACATGCATTGTCTATGCAAAAAAAAAAGGAAAAAGTGAGAAAAATGGCTTTAAAGATTCTGTTCTGTTACATTATAATTCTACTGAGAAGCATGATACAAAAATTTCCTAACTAACTTAGATGCTTGATTAATGTATTTTTTATTAGGTAGTGTTATCTGTATTCATTTCTGGACAATGTAGCAGCTTGTGAGACTGCTCCTCTCGTTATAATCATAATCGTCATTAGAATGCAGCCCTCTTTGTCAGCTGTAGCAACTGTAGCCTAACTCTCAGTTTTGCTAGCGCACTACATTCACAAAACCTTAAAAATAAACACTTTCCCTTTCGTTTTCATGGAAAAAATCACCATGTTATAGTATGGAAATGGAAGTAGTTGAATCACTCAAACATTTTAAATGGCCTAAAAAAATATATATATATCTTTTTTTAATGCGCGCTGTTTTGGCGATTTGCCAACAATTTGCGGCCGCGTTATCGGACGGGTATTTCCAGGTCACCATTTTAATCAGATGTATTGTACCATTATAACAGCAGCTCTAGATAAAAGAAGGGTAGGCACGTAACGTATCTCGACTGGAACAGGTTCAGCTTCGGCACAAACAAACACTGTTTATTTTCAGATAACGTTACATATTTATCACATTTATTTTTTACTTGTCCGATCAGACAACTGCATGAGGCATTCCACTTGCCCGAACAGAGTAAGGATCCGCCAGTTGTCACCACCGAATGATAGTTAACGCCAGTGCTTGAGATGGGCAGTAGCTGTCGTGACTTGTATATGAGTACCGACTCTTCTTTTGATTACCAACATTAATTTATTTTAAACAGTATATATTTTGAGGAGTAGGTACCGGTACGCATTTTGGTCCAATTCAAACACTGGTTAACATTATGGTATTTTGGTCATATTTGAAGCGTCGCTACCTACCGTTTCGTTGTCTTTCGGTAGCTGAAGAAAAAAAGTAACACTTTGATAGACAGTGCGACCTTCGCGCGCTGCAAGTTTTCCAACCACCTCAGAAAGGAGCAAGCACGGAGCGCGCGGCCTAGAAAATAAATATGCGGACGCGACAGTATGGTTTTGAAAGTGCATTAGGCAGAAATATTAATAAAGTTTGACATTTTTAATTTATGAATTTAATATATAGGCTATATACAGTGTGTGTGTGTGTGTATATATATATATATATATATATATATATATATATATATATATAATTTTTTTAATGTATAATTTTTTATTTTATTTCATTATTTTTTTATTATGGTGTGGTGGCAAGGATTTGGCGCCACGGCAAAACCTTACCAGCGGAAACGTTGTATACACACACATACACACGCACACGCACACACGCACATGCACACACACACACAGGCAAGCACACACGTGCACACACACACACGCACGCACACGCACACACACACACACACACACACATTAGACCACAGGTGGGCAATGGGAGCCGTATCTGTTTCTGGTTCTCTTGCAGGTTCTTGCCTAAATTATTTAATCAGCCCTCACATTAGCTACATTTGTTGAAATGTAGCGTGTAAATGACTGTTTTTGTGTCACTAAGTGAAACATTTGATGTGATCTAATTTACAAGAGAACCAGTGTTGGTGTATGCAGCCATTTATCTAATTTAGCCAGAGTGGAAACAGAAACCTACATATAGACCGGCTCTCCAGGCCCAGAACTGCCCACCCAGCACTAAACTCAGCCCCAAGGTTTTAAAGTATTTTCTACTAGAGATCTCCCACCCAAGTACAAAACAAGCCAATAACCACTTAGCTACAGCAGTTTGACTCAATAAGGGTACAGGGCAGTACAGCTGAGGTTTGCATTTCTTAAAAAAAAACAAAAAAAAAAGAAGCTGTTTGGGTACAGTGCTCTGTGAGTATGTTTTATGAGGAAGTGGGGGTTTATGTACCATGCCCATGTAGGGCTATGTCCTCTCAGAGCTGATGCCTTTCTTCATTGCGTACTTGTAGGCGTTGGTCATGTAGCCGCCCATGCAGCCGTAGTTGCTCCTGACGCAGTCCACCAGGTTCTGGGGGCTGAGGGGCACCAGCTTCCTCCGGCTCCTCATTAGCTGACCCTCCAGGGCCCCCGCGGCGCTGATGGCCCAACAGGACCGGCAGGAGCCCTGGGGAGGAACCTTGGCGCTGTCCTTCCACCCGTGTCCACCAGAGGGGAGCGTTATTCCTTATCGCGGTTTTTGGTGGGAGGGCGAGGGTAAAGCCACACATCCTCTGACGTGATCACCTGGCTTCACTCTCGCCTCTCCAAATATCTTTGTAGCATGTGGGCGTTTCCTGTTTTTTAAACAGCGTTCGTCAAATGTATTTTTATCCTACATTGACTTTTCACATCAGATCGTGTGAACATGACGGATCTTTAATCTGATTGGTTGATCCTTCGCGGACGTGAAAAATCACCTCCCATTGAAATGGACTGAGACGATTATGGAGTAGCTCCTTATCGGAGGGTGTGTGGCTTCACCCTTAGCCTTACATATTTTCAGTGGTTTGAACAAGGCAATGATTGACAACTCGTTGTTGCTCCGCCCATTACGGGGTTCGTGAAGTGTCACTCTCCCATCGCTAGTTTCAGCACTCTCAGAGCGTTCTGTCTCTAAATACACTAAATAATCCAAGTTATCTGACACAGGTGTACAGAACGTCACTAGCAGCTATCTATTGACAAGTCTGCCGTGATTGTTCATACTGGAAGGAGGAAACCAAACATAACATTTTTCTTGGGTACTCAGATTATTAAACAGATTTCATTTAGAGAGTAATGTACAGCATTAGGAAGAGATGACCAAGACCAAGATGGCGGCGCGTGCACAACGCGAGGCTCAGCGTCTCTCCAGTTTTCGCAAATTAGCGGTGATCTACTTAGTCGTTTTAAGTCTGTTCACTCAGAACAGTTTTGCATACGTATCGTACACCCGACAAGAACTTTTGGATATAGGATTATCCAACTCGGACAACTTTATCAGCGATCTCCGGCTCTACACTGAGACCGTCTGGACACCGGAGGCTACCAACCCGGCTCCGCCGGCCGGAAGTACTCGCAGGCGGCGTCGAGACCGCAAACAAAAGCAGGGGACAAGAGGAGGGCTAAGAGCCAAGCTAAGGCTATCTCCTCATCGGCTATCTCTACCCAGCATTTTCCTCGCCAATGTACGGTCCCTGGCGAACAAGATGGATGAACTGCGACTGCGGATCACCACTCATAAAAGAATTATGGACTGCAACGTCATGATTTTTACGGAAACTTGGCTTAACAGCGGCGTTCCCGATAGTGCCATTGAGCTACCTGGGCGCTACATCCTCAGGGCGGACAGAACAGCTGATGACTCCGGTAAAACCAGTGGTGGGGGATTGTGCATTTATGTCAACAAAGCTTGGTGCACAGACAATGCCATTATCGAGAGTCACTGCTCTGCTAACCTAGAACATCTCATGGTTAAGTGCAGATCTTTTTATCTGCCCAGAGAGTTTACATCTGCTGTTGTGACTGCAGCATACATACCCCCGGACGCTAATGCTAAGCTTGCTATGAAAGAACTGCAGGCCGCCATTAGCAAACAACAGACTGCACACCCGGAGGCAGCCTTTATTATTGCGGGAGATTTCAACCACTCCAACCTAAAGACTGTACTCCCCAAATTCCATCAGCATGTCTCCTGCCCTACAAGAGGGGACAAGACGTTAGACCATGTTTGCACTAACATGGCTGAGGCATACAAAGCCATTCCCCTCCCTCACCTGGGACAGTCTGACCACCTCTCATTGTTCCTACTCCCTAAATACACACCGCTCATCAAACATGTGAAACCGTCAGTTAGAACAGTTAAAGTATGGCCAGAGGGAGCAGACTCTGTCCTACAGCACCGGTTTCAACACACAGACTGGAGTATGTTTGCCACTCAGGCCACCCTGGATTCCCACACAGACATTGATGCCTATGCCTCCTCTGTTTTGGGCTATATCAACACTATCATCAACAGTGTTACCACCCACAAACAGATTACAACATTCCCCAATCAGAAGCCGTGGATGAACAGAGAGGTCCGCCTACTGCTGAAGGCACACAACGCTGCTTTCAGATGCAGGCCTACAGTTCAGCCAGGGCTAACCTGAAAAAGGGCATCAAGAGGGCCAAGCACAGCCACAAGCTAAGGATTGAGGAGCACTTCACCTACAACTCTGACCCCCGACGCATGTGGCAGGGCATCCAGGCCATCACGGACTACAAACCCACCTACACCTTCCCCCCAACCAGCGACACCTCCCTCCCTGATGAGCTTAATAACTTCTACGCTCGCTTTGACAGGGACAACCAGGAGGCGGCTATCAAGGCCGTACTCTCTGCAGACCACCAGCCCCTTACACTCGCCCCCACCAACGTGTGTGCAGCACTGAGCAGGATCAATGCACGCAAGGCTGCTGGCCCTGATGGCATCCCCGGACGCATGCTCAGGGCCTGCGCTGGGCAGCTGACTGAGGTCCTGACTGACATCTTCAACCTGTCACTGGCCCAAGCAGCTGTCCCCACGTGCTTCAAATCCACCTCCATCGTGCCGGTGCCGAAACACTCCTCTGCAGCGAACCTAAATGACTTCCGCCCTGTTGCACTCACCTCCACCATCATGAAGTGCTTCGAGAGGCTGGTCCTGGCTCATCTAAAATCCTGCCTACCACCCACACTGGACCCCTTCACATTCGCCTACCGTCAGAACAGGAGTACGGAGGACGCCATCTCCACAGCGCTACACTCCGCCCTCTCCCACTTGGACAACAACACCACCTATGTAAGAATGCTGTTCATTGACTTTATTTCAGCATTCAACACCATCATCCCCTCCAAACTGATCACCAAACTTGGTGACCTTGGTATCAACCCCTCCCTCTGCAACTGGATATTAGACTTCCTAACCAACAGAACTCAGTATGTTAGGTTAGACAACCTCACCTCCTCAACCCTCATCCTGAGCACCGGCGTCCCACAAGGCTGTGTGCTGAGTCCTCTCCTATACTCCCTCTTCACCCATGACTGCACTCCTGTACATGGCTCCAATACCATTATCAAGTTTGCAGACGACACAACGGTGGTTGGTCTCATAAATAACAACGACGAGACAGCCTACAGGGAGGAGGTCTAGCACCTGGCGGCGTGGTGCGCCGACAACAACCTGGCCCTCAACACTAAGAAGACCAAGGAGCTCATTGTGGACTTCAGAAAGACCAAAGGAGGCACGCACACCCCTATCTGCATCGATGGGACGGAGGTTGAGCGTGTCACCAGCTTCAAGTTTCTGGGCGTCCACATCTCCGAGGACCTCTCCTGGGCCCTCAACACTTCGACCCTGGTCAAGAAGGCTCACCAGCGACTCTTCTTCCTGAGGAGACTGAGGAAAGCCCATCTGTCTCCTCTGATTCTGGTGAACTATTACCACTGCACAATTGAAAGCATCCTCACCAACTGCATCACAGTTTGGTACGGCTGCTGTTCTGCCTCGGACCGGAAAGCACTTCAGAGGGTGGTGAAAACCGCCCAACGCATCACCAGCACTCCACTCCCAGCAATTCAGACTGTTCAGCACAAGCGGTGTCTGCGGAAGGCACGCAGCATCGCCAGGGACACCTCTCACCCCAGCCACAGACTGTTTGCCCTCCTTCCCTCTGGGAGGCGCTACAGGAGCCTCCGTTCTAGGACCAGCAGGTTCAGGAACAGCTTTTTCCCAGCTCAGCTGTCACCTTGCTGAACTCTGCACCACGGTGACAGCCCCCCCCCACCCCAGATACCCCTACCTGGACCCCCCCCCCCCCACTTAACTTACTCCAATGACTTCACCTTGCACTGCTGCACCTTGCTAATAATATATTTATTATATTTATACCAATCCACTGTCTATACTGTTTATACCACATTGCATTGTATTCATATTTATCTATTGTATTCATATTTATTCACTTATGTACATACACTTTACTGCACTTTACTGCTTCTTTTGCACTTCTGGTTCGATGCTAACTGCATTTCGTTGTCTCAGTACGTGTACTCTGTGCAGTGACAATAAAGTTGAATCTAATCTAATCTAATGTCCCCAAAAGTGACAGAGCTAATAGTTTTCCCCTGCTACCACCAGAGGGCAGTATTGCTCCTTGTGCCTCAACGCATGATCTCGGGAACTGCCTGATCTTGCTGCCCTGTGCTTTCAGTGGTTTAACAAACTGATCACTAATCTAATTTGACCTAATGTTCATTTAGATAAATCATTTAAATGTATAACTAATCCTTGTCTCTCTGGTCATGAAGCATGGAGATAAGTTCACCTCTAATTGTGGCCTCCATTAGAAATGTTTAAAAATGGCCTGGTTCTTGGTTCCTGGATCTCGGTTCCTGGTTCCTCATCTCTTTTTAAACACACTGACCTGATTTATGACCGGCGTGACGAAGCCAAGTATGCGGTAATCGATGGCCTTGGGCAGTTTTGTGGGGATGTCATCGAGAGCGAAGGTGTTGTTGGTCTTTTTGGCCTGAGGAACCACTAGACCGGTCATCTTCTCAGCCACTTCCTCAGCGGTCTGGGGTGGGGGGGGGGGGGGGAGAAGACGTGGTTCAGGAGGAGAAGATGAGGTGCTGGGTAACTATTCCTCTGTAAGTTTGACTTGGTAGTGCAAGCTATTCTGTCTGTGATTCCGCCCCTCCCCTCCACCCCCACCCCCACCCCCACCATTTGAAATAGCAGTGCAGAGTTCTCAGTACTGGCCCAGGAGGAACTCGTCTCCCAGGTAACTAGTTCTCTACTGTGCCAAGTGTGGTCCAGCAGAAAACTGTCACTATCAAACCCGTTTGTTGAGATGTTTTCATCCGTGTGAAGTTAACTGTTCCTTATCCAGAGCAACTTACACAGTGTACTTCCTCATTGAAAACTGTTTTCTACTACTGGAAGTTTACTGAGGCAGTTCAAGGAAAGGATTGTGCTGAAGGACCCATAAGCTTTGAGTTACATAAGCCCAGTTATAGAGCCAAACCACTACATTGCATTGCATTGATCTTTTTTTAGTAAGTGATTTGTTGGTGTTGTTGTGCAAAAGCCTCCACTTCAATGGTGTGGGTTGGGTGGTGCAGGTTGGGTGGTGTGGGTTGGGTGGTGCAGTTCGGAGGGTGTGAGTTGTGCGGTGCAGGTTGGGGGGTGCAGAATAGGTGGTGTGTTTTGGGTGGTGTGGGCTGGCTGGTGCATGTCGGACGGTGTGTGAGTTGTGCGGTGCAGATTGGGCGGTGCAAGTTATGTAGGTTGGGTGGTGTGGGTTAAGTGCTGCAGTTTAGGCAATACAGCTTGCATGGTGTGAGTTGTGGGGTGCAGGTTGGGTGGTGTGGGTTGGGTGGTGTGAATTAAGCCGTGCAGGTTGGGTGGTGTGAATTGTGGGGTGCAGGTCAGATGGTGCAGGATGGATGGTGCAGGTTTGGCGGTACAGGTTGGATGGTGTGGATTGGGCAGTGCAGGTTGGGTGGTGTGAGTTGTGGGGTGCGGGTCAGGTGGTGCAGGTTGGGTGGTGCAGGTTGGGCGGTTCAGGTTGGATGGTGTGGATTGAGTGCTGTGAGCGGGCGGTGCAGGATGAGTGGTGTGGGTTAGGTGGTGTGGGACGGGCGGTTCAGGTTGGGTGGTGTGAATTGTGGGGAGCAGGTCGAGCAGTGCAGGAGTGCTGGTGCAGGTTGGATGGTGTGGATTGGGCAGTGCAGGTTTGGTGGTGTGAGTTGTGGGGTGCGGGTCAAGTGGTGCGGGTTGGGTGGTGCAGGTTGGATGGTGTGAGTTGTGGGGTACAGGTTGGGTGGTGCAGGATCAGTGGTATGGGTTGGGTGGCGTGGGACGGGCGGTGCAGATTGGATGGTGTGGATTGGGCGATGCAGGTTGGGTGGTGTGAATTGTGTGGTGCAGGTCGGGCAGCGCAGATTAGATGGTACAGGTTTTGCAGTACAGGTTGGATGGTGTGGATTGGGCAGTGCAGGTTGGGTGGTGTGAGTTGTGGGGTGCAGGCCAAGTGGTGCGGGTTGGGTGGTGCAGGTTGGATATGTGGGTTGGGTGGTGCAGGTTGGATGGTGTGGATTAAGCAGTGCAGGTTGGATGGTGTGGGTTGGGTGGTGTGGGTTGGGCAGTGAAGGTTGGATGGTGGGTGTTGGGTGGTGTGGGTAGGGCGGTGCAGGTTGGATGGTGAAAGTTGGATGGTGCAATGTGGATGGTGTGAGTTGAGAGGTGCAGATTGGATGGTGGAGGTTGGATGGTGTGAGTTGTCAGTGCAGGTTCGGCGGTGCATTTTGGGTGGTGTGGGTCAGGTGGTGTGGGTTGAGCAGTGAAGGTTGGATGGTGTGGGTTGGGTGGTCCAGGTTGGATGGTGTGAATTGGGCGGTGCAGGTTGGGGGGTGCAGGCTGGGTGGTGTGGGTTGTGGGGTGTGGGTTGGGCAGTGAATTTTGGATGGTGTGGGTTGGGTGGTGTGGACTGGGCAGTGCAGATTATATGTGTGGGCTGGGTGATGCAGGTTGGGCAGTGCAGGTTGGGTGATGTAAGTTGGGTGGGGCAGATTGGATGGTGTGAGTTGTTGGGTGCAGATTGGGTGTGCAGGTTGGATGATATGAGTGCTTTTTGGGTGGTGTGGGTTGGGTGGTGCAGGTTGGATGGTGTGGGTTGGGTGATGTGGGTAGGGCGGTGCAGGTTGGATGGTGCAGGTTGGGCCGAGCAAGTTGGATGGTGTGAGTTGAGAGGTGCAGATTGGATGGTGGAGGTTGGATGGTGTGAGTTGTTGTGTGCAGGTTGGGCGGTGCATTTTGGGTGGTGTGGGTTGGGTGGTGCAGGTTGGATGGTGTGGGTTGGGTGATGTGGGTTGTGGGGTGCAGGTTGAATGGTGTGAGTTCCGAGGTGCAGGTTGGGTGGGCATGTCGGGCGGTGCATGTTGCGTGGTGCATGTTGGGAGGTGCAGGTTTGGTGGTGTAGGTTGGATGGTGTGAGTTGTGGGGTGCAGGTTGGGTGGGGTGGGTTGTGGGGTGCCGGTTTGGTGGTGCAGGTTGGATTGTGTGGGTTGTGGGGTGCAGGTGGGGAGGCGCAGGTTATGGAGTGTGGGTTTGGTGGTGTGGGTTTTGGGGTGGAGGATAAGAGGTGCAGGTTGGATGGTGTGAGTTGTGTGGTGCAGGTTAGGTGGTGCAGGTTGGGTGGTGTGGGTTGTGGGTTGCAGGTTTGGAGGTGCAGGTTGGGCGATGCAGGTTGGGTTGCGCAGGTTGGGTGGTGTGGGTTGTGGGGTTTAGGTTGAATGGTGTGAGTACTGGGGTGCAGGTTGGGTGGTGTATGTTGGGCGGTGCAGGTTGGATGGTGCAGGTTGGGCGGTGCATGTTGAATGGTGTGAGTTCCGGGGTGCAGGTTGGGTGGGCATGTTGGGCGGTGCATGTTGGGAGGTGCATATTGGGAGGTGTAGGTTGGATGGTGCAGGTTGTGGGATGCAGGTTGGGTGGTGTGGGTTGTGGGGTGCATGTTGGGTGGTGCATATTGGGAGGTGTAGGTTGGATGGTGCAGGTTGTGGGATGCAGGTTGGGTGGTGTGGGTTGTGGGGTGCATGTTGGGTGGTGCATGTTGCGAGGTGCATATTAGGAGGTGTAGGGTGGATGGTGTGGGTTGTGGGGTGCAGGTTGGGTGGTGCAGGTTATGGGGTGTAGGTTGGATGGTGCAGGTTGTGGGGTGCAGGTTGGCTGTGCAGGTTGTGGGGTGCAGGTTGGGCGGTGCAGGTTGTGGGGGTGCAGGTTGGGTGGTGCAGGTTGGGTACTCGCCATGTCTCCCAGGTGGTTCATGCCCGGCTGATAGGAGTGCATGCCCTGCTCATACTCCAGGTTGTTGGCCTCGATCAGCAGCGTGTTCTTCTCCCAGACTGACCTGCGCTGCTCCTCCTCTTCCTCCTCCTACAGGTTCAAAGGTGACTGTGTTCTGTTAATGACACTCTACGCCAGGGGTCTGCGACCCTGGTCCTGGACAGAGGTGGGTAACCCGGCTTCAAAGAGTAAAAAGACTGACCGTGCATTTGCTCCAGCACCATGCACTAAACCAGCTGATCACAATAATTAGTTCTCCCATCATGCTGAAGAGTTATGCTAATTAGAATCAGCTGGTTTAGTGCATGGTGGTGCAGCAAATACATGGTCAGTCTTTTTACTCTTTGAAGCTGGGTTACCCACCTCTGGTCCTGGAGAGCCACAAGATGTGCTAGTTTTTGTTTTGAACTTAAAATCAGCACCCAGTTCAGACCCAAGACACCAAGAGAATGAGATAACTGCATATTTAAATGCTCTAACTAATTAATTAAGTGAAGAGCAACAATGAAAACCAGCAGAGCCTCTGCATCTCTAGGGCCCAGGTTACAGAACCCTGTGCTACACCCTGACGAGATATAACTGATGCTATCACAGACAAACCACTAACCGGATTTCACATTCTTTTTGTCTTAATTTTCCTTAACTACAGAATGCTTTGTAGTTATGTAACAGAAGTGTCTGAGGATTCTAATATACATTTTGAGTCTGCATGGTACGTTTTCAGAAGTTATAGCAAATTGTATTATTTGCCGTCAATGGAGACGTCGCTTACAATGTTTAGATTGCAGAGTTTAAAATCTGCTCAGTCTATAGCACGGCTGTCCAGTCTCATCTGAAAAGAGCCAATGCGGACGCAGGTTTTTGTTTTAGCCCAGCTTTACGACACCTGATGCAACTCAACAAATCATGGTCTTCAATCAAGACCTAAAGTAGAATCAGGTGATTTAGTACTGGGCTAAAGCAAAATCTGTGGCCACTCCGGCACTTTTTGATTGGACCTTTCTTCTCAACGATGTCCCAAACAGTTCATTTTGGTAAGCCTAAGGTTTGGCCTATGTCTCTGACTGTTTTTTTCTTCTTCATATTTCTCAGGCTCATAATGGGTTTCTTGGCACAGCTCTGGTCCTTATGCTGAAAACGCCAATAACAGAACCCATAGCAATTAAAAGCCTAGAATCAAAACTAAATTCTGTTCACTCCAATGGCCTGCACAGTCCCCAGATCTCAATCCAATAGAGCGCCTTTGGGATGAGGTGGAATGAGAGGTTTTCAGCACGAAATATTTAGGACCTGTGTGATGCTATCGAGTCAGCCTCCACCAAAATCCCAAAGGAATGTTTCCAGCAACTGGTCGAATCCGAGGCAATAGGAATTTAGGCCGTTCAACCTGATGCTAGATACAGTAGGTGTACCACAGTGCTGTCACCAATAACGACGACTCCAAAGGCAATCGAAAGCCTAGAAGCAAGACTAGATACTGAAACTTATCTTATGCCTGCACTAAGGAAGTAATTGAGCACACCAGACTCATCAGAAACACCTGTGAAGCCATTTGTCCCAAACATTGTGGTGCCCTAAATCAGGGGGGTGGGGGGGAGGGTCTATGTAAAAAAAAAAGTGCTGTAATTTCTACATGGCGAAACCAAGATGTTTAACAATACCCTTAAAAAAACAGAATATGTGCTTTAACCACATGTGAATTGTCCGATTACAAATCTAAAATGCAGAGTACAGAGCCAAATCAAAGAATAAAATATGTATCTCACTGTATATACATATCTCATAAAAAAACATTTTCAACGTACAAAAATGCCAAGGTACTCACACATACAAGACATACACCGTCTCATTCATTCAGACTGCCAAAATCCAGGCCTGCCATTAAAAGTATTGATATCCAAATGACGCCAAGTTACGGTACTACAAACAATATAGGCTATCTTGCCTCACCGAAATTAAATAAGATGTATTCCAAAGCAGTGCTACCCAATATTTCCTCAATTCTTTCAAGTCACTTGGCCCTGTGTGTAGAAGCATGCAGTACATGGACAATCCAAACATATGTGTGGATGGCTTTCTCAAAGTCAAGATTGATTGAATAGGTGTCTGTATGTCCAATTTGTGTTGGTATGTATGTATTTCGCTGGCCAGCCTTTCTGTTGAGGAAGTATATTGAGGAAATACTGGGTAGCATTGCTTTGGAATACATCTTATTTAATTTCGGTGAGGCAAGATAGCCTATATTGTTTGTAGTACCATAACTTGGCGTCATTTGGATATGTTTTTTATGAGATATCATTTCTTTTTGAAAAACGTTTTATTATGAGAGTGAGAAATGCGAAGTGACCCTGTAAGAAACAGTTGTGGATTATGGCTATCCCTATGTGAAGTTGTACAGTCTGATGAGCGTGTACCGTTTAGCAGTTTCGGTTGGCTATATATGTAAAACAGTGTCTGTGACAAAGGGTGCGGTGGCGTAAGCATAAACGCATGAGAAACGCAGGTGAAATATGGCCAGTGTATGTACTCACGGATTTGACGGCCATGCAATGAGCCTTGATTGACAAAAGAATCGGCAAGCCCGTAAAATTATAGCTCCCTAGGTCGCAACTTGTGTAGCCTTCTGTCCTGCTCCGTTGTCTGTTATTTCGTGGAGATGCACTTTTAGTGTTTGTAAGGTTTATAAGGCATTTTGATAGGCTTATCTGCAGGTGGGAATCCTGTTCGCTGTTTTGCTAAGCTAGAACCGGAAAACTTGATAGTGGAGAATAGGAGCAGACGCGTATGTCACAGCAGGCTTTGCATATGAGACAATAACAACAGTGTGAGATAAATTAGGAGAAATTATGAAATTGTGTAGTTGAAACAATATGTTTTTAGCAGAAAGGGCATGTAGGTGAAGGTTGACATGATCACAGACTATAGTGCGAAGTAAATTAAGAGACCATGAGCAAGCTTAGTATCCTTATCGAATGGTATATGTAACAGTCTGTATACAATGTCAGTCGTTGAAGTGGAGGGTTAAGTAACATCTATTGCACTGATGTGCTTTTGTCATGTTCAGTAGTAGTTGTAATTATGAGTGAGTCATGATTTTAAATGTAATGTTTTAATGCGGAGTTGCAGAACGTACATACGTAGTAATTGTTTGAATGCGGCTAGATAGAGAACAGGGCGAGGTAACATGAATGTAGAAATGTGACATTTGCTGATAAGAAGGTTTTGTACGGTAGCCAAGTGAAGAAATATAGTTAGTGTAAATGGCACTGTGGTGAACTGGTGTAACTTTTTAATAAAAGGAATACATTTGCCGTCATGAAATGCATATGGGTGGCCGTGAGTGAGTTTTGGTAAAGCAAATATAAGCGTAAGAAAACATTAGTGTAACAGAGGAAACTGTCTGCCTGAGGGCGAGGCGGGATTCAATCCTTCAACCGGAGGTTTACCAGTCTGTGACTTTGTTAGTGCAGCACCGTGACATAGCTATGCAATGCGTGAAATATCATTAGTAAACCTGTCCGTGGTTTTAAAGAAGAACACAGGCCAGTAAGCACAGAAGTGCTCCCGTTGAATCCATATGGCTTTGCAATACTTTAGCCGGTTTATAACTGAACGTGCAGACGGTACGTCATAATGCAGTTCAGTTCGGCATACTTTCGGTGAACGGTGGGTAGATATGGTGCAAAAGCAATACTTGAGAAGTAGTAGACAATTATTAGTGATGGTAAAAGCAGGTTAAAGAAATGTGTTCCTAGCTGGGCTTGAACCTACGACCTTATGTTCCAAAGACTGTAATCTTGCCCATTAGGCCACAGGCAGGCTAGCTGTTTAAACGGGAAATGTTTCAGAGTAAAAAGGTGTGGGTATTTTGCGTGTGTATGCGAGTTTTTGATTGGGTCGTGTAGGTGAAGATTTGGCTGGTGTCGGTAAAATGTCCAATGGGGAGACATGTTGTTCGTGGGATAGGCGGCAGGAAAAATAAGAATGAGAAGAAGAAGAAGAAGGAGAAAACGCAAAATCCCCTTAGTTTGGGGCTTTATTGTGTGGACATGTGAAGTTGTTTATGAAATCTGTCTGTTGAAATGGGGTCAGAATATACAGAATTTAATGTTTTTAAGGGCTGAGTGTCTGTGACTGTTGTGGTTATTTCTGTGGGGAACCCTGAAAAGTGCCAAACTCTTGGTGCTGTATAGGTATGGGGCATGCCCCCGCCAAGGCTTAACTTGGCAGGATGGCATACCTGCCATCCCAATATATCATTTATGACGACTTTGTTCAACAGCACAACTTTAGTGTCCTGTTGGGAATTAAACCTTTAAGCAACTTTAAGCGATTCTGTTGTCTGCATAATCCTCAATGTGTAATGTTTCCCCGTCAGATACTGTCCAAAGTACCATCTTACAACGGCATCACGCCCGCACACACACATGTATACGTACACGCACACGCACACACACGCATACGCACACACGCTCTCTCACCCACACACACAAACGCACACACACACGCATACGCACACAAACGCACACACGCATACGCACACAAACACACATATACACGCACACGCGCACACACACACACGACAAAGTACACAGAGTTACACCTACAGCATTTTACAATGAACATTTTGCAAAAGCAATGTTTATTTGTATGCATTTAAAAAACCTTGACCTGTAAGTATGGAAATCTTTAATACAATTCCAAAACGTGCAGGTTAAACCTGTTCAACCTGTTACACTTTTAAAGAGCAATCATTGTAGATATGAATACATTTCAATAAAGATCGCGATTAGCATGCAGATCAGAGGTGGGCAATGAGGGCCGTATCGGTTTCTGTGTTTCTGGCCTTAATGACTTAATCAGCTCTAATATTTACACCAATTTAACATTTTAGCTGTGCTTCTTGATAAGTGCACAAATGACAACCTAAGTCTGTTCTTGTGTTTCTACACAAATTTTTCGCTGTGATCTAATCTACACATGAACCCAGTGTTGGCGCATACAGTCAGTTACTGGTGGGTAACTGGTGGAAACAAAGACCTGCACACACACACCGGCCCACTATAACCAGAATTGCCCACATCTGATGTAGATATATGCATATTTCATGCAGTTTGCTTTCTGTTGTCTAAGCGAAGATTAATAGGTGATTAACAGCCTGAGATTAGCTTTAGCGTAGCCTGGTACACTGATGGTTTCACATGGTGGGATATATGGGCAAGTTAGCAATTCCACACTGGTTATTCCTGTTCCTGGCCATTCGGATGAATCCGCTTTCACCCCAATCTGTTCCCCAGCTAGAAAACAAGCAAACACGTGAGAAGTCATTATTCAATACATCCATCCATTATCTAACCCGCTTACTCCTGGTCAGGTTCGTAGGGGGGTGTTGTAGCCTATCCCAGCAAGCATTGAGTGAGAGGCAGGAATAGACCCCAGTACAATTCAATACCCAGAGAATCTGAACAAAACTAAACCGCACAAATAACAATTTTCATTGTTCAGTGCTTAAGCATTTTATAAAACAAAGATAAAGAGGAAATCTAGCAATAATGTAATTTTTCTGTGATTTCCAGGCTAATTAAATCAGACAATTGGACTAGCATTTAACAGCTGTTGGCAAAAAAGCCATGGATGATGTAATGTCAGTAAATGGACACTAGATGTCGCCAGCACAACATTTATAGTGAGGAAGGCACTGCATCCGTTCATCCTGTTGTGAGGATTCTTTTTTTCTTCTCTAACACACGTGCTTCTTGTGACTGATTTTCAGCTGAAAACCTGTAATCCCCCTCCCCTCCCTTCTCCACAACTCTCCTCTTTTTGTTCCAAAATCATGGGATACCTGTCCAAATACTGTGTGCCTCTATGTCACTGGTTTTGTTTTTTTATATATTGGGATGGCAGGAATGCCATCCCGCCAAGGTACGCCTTGGCGGGGGCATGCCCCATACCTATACAGCACCGAGAGTTTGGCACTTTTCAGGGTTCCCCACAGAAATAACCACAACAGCCACAGACACTCAGCCCTTAAAACATTAAATTCTGTACATTCTGACCCCGTTTCAACAGACAGATTTCATAAACAACTTCACATGTCCACACAATAAAGCCCCAAACTAAGGGGATTTTGCGTTTTCTCCTTCTTCTTCTTCTCTTTCTTCTTCTTCTGCTTCTCATTCTTCTTCTTCTCATTCTTATTTTTCCTGCCGCCTATCCCAATAACGTCTCCCCATTGGACATTTTACCGACACCAGCCAAATCCTCACCCTCACGACCCAATCAAAAACTTGCATACACACGCAAAATACCCATACCTTTTTATTCCGAAACATTTCGAGTTTGAACAGCTAATCTGCCTGTCGCCTAGTGGGTAAGGTTACAGTCTTGGGGACATGGGGTCTTAGGTTCAAGTCCAGCTAGGGTCATGTTTCTTTAACCTGCTTTTACCCTCACTAATAATTGTCTACTACTTCTCAAGTATTGCTTTTGCACCATATCTACCCGCCGTTCACCGAACGTATACACTGCATTATGACGTACCGTCTGCACGTTCAGTTATTAACCAGCTACAATATTGCAAAGCCATATGGATTCAACGGGAGCTCTTCTGTTCTTACTGGCCTGTGTTCTTCGTTAAAACCACGGACAGGTTTGCTAATGATATTTCACGCATTGCATAGCTATGTCATGGTGCTGCACTAACAAAGTCACAGACTGGTAAACCTCCGGTTGAAGGATTGAATCCCGCCTCGCCCTCAGGCAGATCATTTACTCTTTTACACTAATGTTTTCTTACGCTTTTATATTTGATTTACCAAAACTCACTCACGGCCACTCATATGCATTTCATGACGGCAAATGTATTCCTTTTATTACAAAGTTACACCAGTTCACCATTGTGCCATTTATACTAACTATATTTCTTCACTTGGCTACCGTACAAAACCTTCTTATCAGCAAACGCCACGTTTCTACATTTATGGTACCTCGCCCTGTTCTCTATCTAGCCACATACAAACAATTACTACATATGTACGTTCTGCAACTCCCCATTAAAACATTACATTTAAAACAAACCATGACTCACTCATAAGTATAACTACTAGTATTGAACATGGGAAAAACACATTAGTGCAATAGATTTCACACGTTACTTAACCTTCCTCTTTAACAGCTAATGCTTTTTACTGACTGTTATATATACCATTCCTTAAGGAAACTAAGCTCGCTCATGGTCACTTTATTTACTCCGCACTATAGTCTGTGATCATGTCAACCTTCACCTACATGCCCATTCTGCTAAAAACATATTGTTTCAACTACGCAATTTCATCATTTCATCCTAATTTCTCTCACACTGTTGTTATTTTCTCATATGCAAGGCCTGCTGGGACATATGCGTCTGCTCCTATTCTCCACTATCAAGTTTTCCGGTTCTAGCTTAGCAAAACAGCGAACAGGATTATTGTACGTAGCAAATATACAATCACTTGTACATTTACTGAAATTCAGTTCAGAAGCAAGTGTAAACATATGTTTTCTGAAGAAATATGCTTCCTGAAGTTACTGACCAGCAGTTTTCCACATGAATTTCAATGTGTTCCATGAGGCAATTCGAAATATTCAACACTGATCTGACACAAAGTGTGCATGACATTGTGAAATGGTAAGATTACAAAACACAGGGCCAAGTGACTTGAAAGAATTGAGGAAATATTGGGTAGCATTGCTTTGGAATAGCAATTTCGGTGAGGCAATTTCATCATTTCATCCTAATTTCTCTCACACTGTTGTTATTTTCTCATATGCAAGGCCTGCTGGGACATATGCGTCTGCTCCTATTCTCCACTATCAAGTTTTCCGGTTCTAGCTTAGCAAAACAGCGAACAGGATTCCCACCTGCAGATAAGCCTATCAAAATGCCTTATAAACCTTACAAGCACTAAAAGTGCATCTCCACGAAATAACAGACAACGGAGCAGGACAGCACGGTACTCAGGTTGCGACCTAGGCAGCTCTAATTCTACGGGCTTGCTGATTCTTTTGTCAATCAAGGCTCGTTGGATGGCCATCAAATCCGTGAGTACATACACTGGCCATGTTTCACCTGCGTTTCTGTTGCGTTTACACTTGCGCCACCGCACCTTTTTTCACAGCCATTGTTTTACATATATAGCACACCGAAACTGCTAAACAGTACACGCTCATCACACTGTACAAATTCACACAAGGATAGCCATAATCCACAACCGTTTCTTACAGGGTCACTTCGCATTTCTCACTCTCATAATAAAACGCTTTGCAAAAAGAAATGATATCTCATAAAAAAACACGTTTTCAACGTACAAAAATGCCAAGTTACTCAAAAGTACTAATATCAAAATGACGCCAAGTTACGGTACTACAAACAATATAGGCTATCTTGCCTCACTAAAATTAAATAAGATGTATTCCAAAACAATGCTACCCAATATTTCCTCAATTCTTTCATGTCACTTGGCCCTGTGTATATAAGCATGCAGTACATGGACAGGCCAAACATATGTGTGGATGGCTTTCTCAAAGTCAAGATTGATTGAATAGGCGTCTATCTGTCCAATTTGTATTGGTATGTATGTATTTCGCTGCCCAGCCTTTCTGTTGCGTGAATGATTGTATGTTTCTTGGTATAAATGTCTGTTCGTAAATGCGAATGTAACATGCTGCCAGGGAAATGTCCCCATGTGGATAAATAAGTTCTCTATGTATGTATGTATGTACAATATGTATTTGACATGCATTATTTATTGTACGTAGCAAATATACAATCACTTGTACATTTACTGAAATTCAGTTCAGAAGCAAGTGTAAACATATGTTTTCCGAAGAAATATGCTTCCTGAAGTTACTGACCAGCAGTTTGTCAAATGGTAAGATTACAAAACACAGGGCCAAGTGACTTGAAAGAATTGAGGAAATATTGGGTAGCATTGCTTTGGAATAGCAATTTCGGTGAGGCAAGATATAGCCTATATTGTTTGTAGTACCATAACTTGGTGTCATTTTGATATCAGTACTTTTGAGTAACTTGGCATTTTTGTACGTTGAAAACGTGTTTTTTTATGAGATGTAGTATTACATTTTACATGGAATTTTCCATGTGTCCATACATTGCATATGACTTATTTATTAATAAGAGCCTGTGACAAAATATTTCAGTGCAACAATTACTAAAGCCCAGTTCATTCTATATTTTCAACTTTGAGCATGATCCTGTAGGAGACTCACCCGGATGCATTATAAAGAGGAACGGGGAGAGATGTTTACCTGTTCTTCACCAGCCAGAAGTCCTTCCCCCTGTCCGTCCCGTACCCAACCACAAGCACCGCATGATTGGTCTTCGCCGAGCACAAGGGGTCATCGTACACGCCTGCCGAGAGACACAGTGGGGTGTGGTGCAGTGGTCAGAGTGATGGACCTTTACACCAGAGGGTGTGGTGCAGCGGTCAGAGCGATGGACCTTTACACCAGAGTGTGTGGTGCAGCGGTCAGAGTGATGGACCTTTACACCAGAGTGTGTGGTGCAGCGGTCAGAGTGATGGACCTTTACACCAGAGTGTGTGGTGCAGCGGTCAGAGTGATAGACCTTTACACCAGAGGGTGTGGTGCAGTGGTCAGAGCGATGGACCTTTACACCAGAGGGTGTGGTGCAGTGGTCAGAGCGATGGACCTTTACACCAGAGGGTGTGGTGCAGTGGTCAGAGTGATGGACCTTTACACCAGAGGGTGTGGTGCAGTGGTCAGAGTGATGGACCTTTACACCAGAGGGTGTGGTGCAGCGGTCAGTGTGATGGACCTTTACACCAGAGGGTGTGGTGCAGCGGTCAGAGTGATGGACCTTTACACCAGAGGGTGTGGTGCAGCGGTCAGAGCGATGGCCCTTCACACCAGAGGGTGCTGAAGCCAAGCCCAGGACTCTTGCATTCATGGATCTTTCAATGCATTTTCCATAAAAATGTAACCTCTGCTGTTTAAATAGTTAACAGCCCATTTGGAAAAGTTAGCCAGGTGCAACTGTTCTACTGTCCAGTTAGCTGGCCGGGGCTAGTCAGTAATACAGCTCAATATCTAGCTTGTGAAACATAATAGTTATTTAATTATATATTTAGGGATTTTGTAAGTCGGTTGTCCGCTAATGAGAATTTTGATCTGATGTTAATTTTGATGCGATGTTACTTAACCTACGTTTACCTCCTCTACGCATGCCTGCACAAACTCATTTCATTACCAGGGGTATAAAACCTACAACACTCTGGTGTGGTGCGGAACACTCCAAAATTGATTCTACATGGCTACCTGGTCAAAATAAGGTGAAGGAGAGGTTTTGTCCGAAGTCTAAAATGATTTGGCCTTCGTCAAGAGATTTATTTAGAACTTCTTTTCACATTACGAATAAAAAAATGCTGCAAAAACAGCAGCAGAACCTGCTGTTCCATTTGTATGCATGTGTAATTTTCCTTTTCCATACAGAGTTACTCTATACTGTGTTACTCTATACAGGATTACTCCATACAGTGTTACTCTATATAGAGTTACTCGATGTAGTGTTACTCTATACAGAGTTACTCTATACAAAGATACTCTATACAGTGTTACTCTATACAGGGTTACTCTATACAGAGATACTCTATACAGTGTTACTTTATACAGTGTTAGTGGCAGCATGACAAGAACATAATAGTCTATTCTTCAATTCTATTCTACTTCTAATTCCATTGTATTTTATCCCATTTGATTATATTCAATTATGAGTAAGAGCATTGCTCATTTAAGGTACTGCCTGAAAATTCTGCCAAAAATCTGCCTCAGCCCCAAATACCCTCCCCTCCCCCAACACACACACACACACACACACATAAATAGTAATTCATCATATCTTGGTTTTATGGTGTTTTATCTGCATCAAACATGTTATTTTCCTATGTGAGTGCAGTAGAGTGGAGAGCAAATGTAATTTCAAAATGTCATTTCTTGAGTGACAGGGGTTTGGGCGGCATGTTGGGGGGGGGGGGGGGGGGGCGCTTTCACCTCCTCTGTAGCTTTGGAAGGACGGCATCCCGGCATTGATGCTCACGGAGACGGGGCCCACGTTGGCAACCGCCTGCTGCAGTGCCCACTCGTCGCCCCGTTGGAGGATCTGGAACCCCGTGCAGTTCCCGGCTCTGCCTCGTACCGAGTAACGGCACTTCCCCTCCTGGGATGAAGAGAGCCGTGTTACCACCCTTACGCATTCATTACGCGCTTCTCCTCATCATTACCACCATTACGCATTCATTACGCACTTCTCCACATCATTACCACCATTATGCATTCATTACGCGCTTCTCCACATCATTACCACCATTATGCATTCATTACGCGCTTCTCCTCATCATTACCACCATTGTGCATTCATTACGCGCTTCTCCTCATCATTACCACCATTATGCATTCATTACGCGCTCCTCCACATCATTACCACCATTATGCATTCATTACGCGCTTCTCCACATCATTACCGCCATTACTCATTCGCCGATGTATCACTTCTCCACATCATTAGGGCCATTATGCATTCACCGATGTAGTGCTTCTCTACCTCAGTTCTGGGGCAATCACACACACTGCCCTTTGTTCCATCCTTAACTGCCATGTCTGAAGTACAAAGAGGCTATTCACTGTTATGTAAATAATTTATAAAGTAATACTTATATTAATTTAGTGAGGGATGGTTTACCCTCTCACTGCCATCAATATTTCAAAATAATTCATGTTTCAAAGAATGATTAGGAAGCCAGACTGCTTCGAGGAGAGAAGAACGGATAAAAACATGCAATCAGGAAAGAGCCCCAAGTCTCCTCTTACACCCGCTCCCATGATGCTTTGAGGCAGTTCTTCCTCTCCTCCCCTTCTCCCTGTCCTTACCCTGGACTCGTAGGGGTAGGAGCTGTCAGAGTCGATGCCCTTGTTCTCGATGATGTAACGGAAGGTGTAGTAGCGGTGGCCACCGTTGCAGCCCTGGTTGCCATAGCTGCTGCTGCAGTCCATCAGATTCTGGGGGCTGAGGGGGACCAGCTTGCCCGTCTGCCTCTTCATCAGTCCCTCCATGGCCCCCGTAACACCGAACGCCCAGCAAGACCCGCAGCGTCCCTGAGGGAGACGCACAATCGGCTGTGAGACTGCCTACCAGGCTACGCTAACGCTATGTAACTGCCAGGCTACGTGAATTCTGGGCTAATGCTATGTTACCACCGGGATAAGGCAAGGCCACTGTTAAGCAAATTCTAGGCTAATGCTATGTTACCATCAGGCTAATGCCAGGTTAATGCTAAGCAAATTCTAGATTACTGATATTTTACTACTAGGCTAATGCTAAGCAAATGCTAGGTTACTGCTATTTTACCACCAGGCTAATGTTAGGCCACTGCTAAGCAAATTCCAGGCAAATGCTATGTTACCACCGAATGCCAAGACAATGTTAAGCTGATGCTATATTACTGCCAGGTGAATACTAGGCTAATGCTAGACCAATGTTAGGCTAATGTTATGGTGTAATTTGTTTACAGTTGTGTAAGGTTGTTACTGTATAGATATGATCAGATTCTTTAAGTTCACAGAATGTATTTTCCTTTGCCTATTTCTCTGGATAAAAAAATTCAATGTCAAGTGAGAGTGGGTAAGCTGTTCGTGTACAGTATGATACGCAAAGGGTTACAAGTCCCTTCTCCAGAAGTGGCCTCTCCAAAAAAAAGAGGGGGGGAGCAGGGCCGGCCCGTGGCATAAACGGTCTATGCGGTTGTTTAGGGCCACAACCGCTAGGGGGGGCCACATTCCAATGTTAATATTTTTGTAATAACGTTATTCATTCCCTATTGCGGAACTTGCGATATAAATTTAAAATGGAGGGGGCCTGGGGGGGGGGGGGGGGTAATAGAAGCCTATGTTCATGCACGTTCAGTCTCTCCCATCAGTATTTAATTGCTTTGTGCCTCTCCCTTCCCCCACCCCCCTTACCCAATAGAAGAGCTCACCTGGTCTCGGACTGGGCTGACCATGCCTTTGCTCCTCCAGTCCACCGACCGGGGCAGGGGGACCTTGCCGTCGTCTGGCAAGGTGAACGTCAGGTTGCCGTGACGATGGAGCTCCTCCACCACCTCTTCCTCGTCCCTCAGCCCGTTGAGGACAGCGTTGACCTCCTCCGCCATCTGCACAGGTCACAGTTTGGGGGGTGGGGGGGGGAGTGGTGGGGTGGGTTGGACGTAAAGGAGCACACTCAGGAAGAGTTTTCCCCTCGTTGTCATGGCAACCCGTTTGACGGGCGGGTCATTAGATCAGGCCAGTGTCATCCCACCACATGTGGCCCTGCAAGCGTGAGGCCCCAGACAGAGCTCCAGTTCTCCAACAGGCCCCCTGCAGTCATCGAGTTTGACCCAAAATCTAAAACGCTGACTCTTAATCACGTGGTAAAACCGCACCCTGTTACTCTGTTTCTCTGTGGGGCTGAAACATGGGCGTGGCGAACCAGCTCACTCGTCAAAAGTGATTTGCCGCGTGGCAACATAACGGCAGCATGCCCGTTACCTAGTGACAAACAACCTCACAGAACTTCTGAACACCGAGGAGTTCATCGGGGCCTCACATGACCAGCCCCTTTTTAAACAGCCTTCTTCACATTAAAGTGTAATTAGGGGTCCAAGCAGCGAAGCTGGTGGAACCCTATTGTATCTGTTAGGATTATTAGGGGTCCAAGCAGCGAAGCTGGTGGAACCCTATTGTATCTGTTAGGATTATTAGGGGTCCAAGCAGCGAAGCTGGTGGAACCCTATTGTTTTTGTTAGGATTATTCTTATTATTTTTCTCCACTAAAAGTGTCTGAGGCTCAGCAACCATAAGTCCTAGAGCAACCAAATTTGGCAGGTGGGTTCCTATGGCCCCCCACTACTCAGGCACTAAAAATCACCTATGTCGGCCAGATGGTGGCGCTATAACAAAGGGTTTTGCGTAAAAGGTCATAACTCCCACACCATGAGTTAGCTCAACACAAAACTTCATCGACCTATGCATCTGAACGTTCTCTACAACTTTGCCATTGACACCATCTATGTCCACCATATTGTTTGCCCACCCTTTAGACTTTCTAGTTGGGGCGTTGCAGTTTTCTCTGCTAAAATGTCTGAGGCTCAGCAACCATAAGTTGCAGACCAACCAAATTTGGTAGGTGGGTTCCTATGGCCCCCCACTACTCAGGCACTACAAATCACCTATGTCGGCCGGATGGTGGCGCTATAACAAAGGGTCATACTTTAAAAGGCCATAACTCCTACACTATAAGTCAGATCAACACAAAACTTCATCGACCGATGCATCTGAATGTGCTCTACAACTTTGCTTTTGGGAGCACCTATGCCCACCATATTTTTTGCCCGCCATTTGGACTTTTTTATTAGGTGGGTGCGGAAGAGCTGTTGCTGCAAATTCTATGTGTTACGACATCTAGTAGACTTCTTTACGGCAAGCGACATCCATGGCGACGCAAGTAATCCGACACCGTTGGGTCTAGTTTTTATCAGTGAGGGGAGGGTCTGACCGTCGGGGAAGGAATGGAAGAGTGCCAGCCAGATTGCATGCTAGGCTATTAAAGGTTTGTTAGTAAAAGCTTTTTGAGAGGATGAATAATTACTTTTCTTTGGCATGGATCCATTTGAAGACAGTATCGGGTGAGTTCGTTAAGTCTTTAAATCTGTCATTATGGTGAGAAATAGCTAAACCATTTTATTGGTAGGTTTTCAGTTTCTGTGCAAACGCGCGAAAACAGACTGCTATAATAAAACAATGATGGCAATACATGTAAGTCCGCTTCGTTCCGTTGCTACCATAACATAAACTATCTTGTGTCTACAGCTGCAGTTTCTCGCTGCAATTTCTAATATTGAATATAAACAAAAGACGCAATTTATGCTGTAAATCGTATTCTCAATTTAATCTCTAAATTGACTGTAAGCTTAGGGTTGTAACTAGGTAGTTGTTTCGTAGGTGACTTAACTAGTCTTAACTATTGCTTGTATTTTTGCATAGACTGCGTTGTTGCTGTTCTTGTTTGTGTTAGTGTTAATCAGTTTAACCTACAGGGTCCAAGTTGAACTATGCGGTTGTCCCCTGCACTTGGAACGGTAGGCTACTGCCCTCTAGGGTTTTCGACACACTTGTTCTTGGTTATGGTTATGCCTGTAATGTAATGTAATATTCCGTAGCAACAAGATAAACCCGACGTTAGCCCTAAAATATGCCAATACAGCAGTGAAAACGCTGCTCACTGAATAACGAAATAAACGAGACAAAGTTTTTCACAATTATACCATGTCATTCTACAGTCAATATCTGGGTCTAAACATTGAACAAATATACAATTTTACCAATGGTTTTACGCGTAGATGTCCCTTTTGCGACTGAGTGGTCATATATTGTCTTGGACAATCCGTCTGTGAAATATACGCACATTTGTGATAACTGGGTAGGCTACCTTCCAAAATAGCTGTGGGTAATACCACACCTGTTGCTTACGGCGTTGTCGCCCTTTTTAGTACAATTTGGCTTGATTGACAATTCATTTATTCAGTTGGTGAGAGTATAAGCTTTCTAACGATGTATAACATGTCTGATTTTGCTGTTGGAATAGCGTTTTATAGGACAGCATAACCGAAAATTTTCTTATCTGCCAATGTCTAAATAAATAAAACGGTAGGCTACTTTGCGCGCAGCATGCAGATCGCGAGTTGATATTTTGTCTTTTTATTCATTTTTTCTCAATGTCGTATTTATTATTTGAAATGTGTATTTATGTGTTATTATTCTATCTGTCTCTGTGGCGCTCTGAAATGTGCATTCTCTGCTAAGCTGAGCAATGGATTGGAATATGTGTCTGACGTAGTGTTGCACGGTATACCAAAACTTCAGCACTTTCTCGGTACTTAAAAAAAAAAAAAAAAAAGAATCGGTTCGGTATTCCGACGTTCGGTAGTTTTGAGTGACATGTAAAAGCCAGGGAAAATTGTCTCCCGCATTACTGCTTCAGAGGATGAAAAGTGTAATTTGTCAGAATCTTCGCTAGATGGCAGTAGCAACTAAGGTTGCCAAGTGAGGTGACTTGCGCTTGTGTACTCAGCTCTTTGATACAGCGCAAGCTTTGACTCAATTCACTTCAGTAGCAATAGGTGTTCCAATTTGGAAATGTTTTATTATAGATAGATGCTGTATTGTTTTTAGACCTATTTAAAGGTGAAATACCTGTTTTAAATATTATTTAGTTTACAACTGTTTAATTTTTGACATATATTTAACATATTTTCCTATTGTTCAGTGTTGTAACACTATAGGCTTATGCATATTAATATGTTGAAGAGGCTTCAACTTAAAGGTTGTTAATGAACCAGGTTGTTAATAAACCATGAATTCGAAAATAAGGTCAACCCTTGTGGACATTACGCTTCTGATCTATTATGGTCATTTCAGTATCGTTAGGTACCGAGTATTGAATCAGTATCACTTCAGTATCGAGTATCTTGATACTAAACCTGGTATCGGTATCAAAGTCAAAATTTTGGTATCGTGACAACACTAGTGTGACGCTTTTTTTAGTTGCGGCATGGAAGCGCTGCAGCTGTACAAACACGCTGGGCCATCTAAGTGTTACGACATGCCATCTAAGTGTTACGACATAGTAAAGGCCTTTACGGGAAGCGGCCAGGACACATCCATGGCGCCGCAACTAAGTCATCCGCCAGCGTCTCTTACCACAAATTTGGCCATAAGTCATCAATTTTTTATACAGTCATCATGATATTCAGTAGATATGTCGGGTGAAGGTGTATGATCATGAGGACAGAGCCATTTTACAATCGCTCCATAGGGGGCGCGATGGTGCCAATGCTTGGACCCCTCCTAACGCCGCTTGCGGCTTTAATTTTATCTTGTTACCAGTAATTATAAGAAGGTCACTGTGAAAGCACAAAATGTTCAGATCCTCATAGAAGGGTAGATTTTATCCCAGCTTGACTATGTAATATAAATTACTTTAGGGTAGAATTCATTTTTGGACAGTTGATTTAAAATTGAACCTTTTAACAAGCACAAATAATTCAGTTGGATAATGTTGTAGAAAAAGAAGTAGTGCCAAAACTTCAGTCCAAAAACTGAGGACTGTACCTCTATATGAGGCAAGTCATCGTGAGGACTGTACCGCTATATGAGGCTAGTCACCGTGAGGACTGCACCACTTTTGGAGGGAATCTTTCAGAGAACTGTACCACTCTATGGGTGAATATCTTAGAGGACTGCACCACTGTGTGGGTGAATCTATTGGAGGAATGTATGACTTTAGGGGGGAATATGTTAGAGGACTGTGTCACTATGTGGATGAATCTATTAGAGGACTTTGGGGGGGGGGGGTGGGATATGTTAGAGGACTGTACCACTGTATAAATGAATCTGTTAGAGGACTTTAGGTAGGGGGATATGTTAGAGGACTGTACCACTGTATAAATGAATCTGTTAGAGGACTTTAGGGCGGGAATATGTTAGAGGACTGTACCACTGCGTGGATGAATGTATTAGAGGACTTTAGGGGGGGATATGTTAGAGGACTTTACCACTGCATGGATGAATCTATTAGAGGACTTCAGGGATGACTATGTTGGAGGACTGTACCACTGTATAAATGAATCTGTTAAAGGACTGTACCACTGTATGGGTGAATCGACCAGAGGACTGTACTGCTCAAGGATCTAAAGGACTATACCAACGTGTGGATGAATCTGTTAGAGGTCTGTACCATTTTAGGTGGAATCTGTTATAAGACTGTACCACTTTAGGGTGTAATCTGTTACAAGACTGTACCACTCTAGAGGGGGGGGGGGGGAGTCTGTTAGAGATCTGTACCACTTTAGGGGGGTATCTGTTGCAGAACTGTACCACTTTAGGGGGGAAGCTGTTGGAGGTCTGTACCAGTTAAAGGGGGAATCTGTTAAAGGACTGTACCACTTTCGGGGAAAATTTGTTAGAGAACTGTACCAATTTTTGGGGAATCTGTTAGAGGATTGTACCACTTTAGGGGGATCTGTTAGTAGACTGTACCATGTCTGAGAGGTGGTTGAGGCCCATGGTGAAGGAGTGCAGGCCATGCGAAGCCTCCATGTTGTGTTTCTCCACCATCCTCAGGTTCTTCTCCCAGATCTGCCTCCTCTGTGACCCCTCCCCCTGATCAATATTTTAAACAGATAATCAATCACTTACATGCATGCACACACTTACATGAGCACACGTTTGCATAAACGCATGTACACGCACACACACACACAGCAGAGACATACAGACACAAACACAATTTACATGCAATCCACACATAAACACACATTCACATTCACTTGTGCTTTCTCTCTCTCTCTCTCTCTCTCTCTCTCTCTCTCTCACACACACACACACACACACACACTCACACACACAGGCACACACACCACAGAGACATACAGACACAAACACAGTTTACACGCAATCTACACATACATGCATGAATGCATGCATACACACACACACACACGCACATACAGGTCAGGTGACCCTTGCAATACGCAGTGGAAGAGGAACACAGTGAGAGCGGAAACCCACAATTACTCTGCATTTCTATAGAGCTTCCCTGTTTCACACCGCAGCCTATACACCTTAACGGCTTTAACTTTAAACCTATGGACCACAGAAATGCATTACAACTGGAGCATCTATCCAAAGCAATAAAAAAAGGACTAGCTGTTCCGGGTGTAATGCAGTTCTGTCGTTTACAGGTTTAAACTCCAGCTAAGCACACTGCAATTGAGCCATTGTGTTTAAACTCAGGGAGGAAAAACAACACAAATCATGCTAGCTGCCAGATGCTAGCTTAGCCCCCATTTGTGCAGCTGTAGATATCTCTTTCAGAGGCATTTCTACATGTATACGTAGACATTTCAGGATGACGCAATGTGTGTTACAGCTGCCACCAGTTCCCCAGAATATGCACAGGATTTTCACTCAAGAAGCAAGTTTCCCAATTGGGCTCCGAGGTAAAATATTTTTTTCCTACCACACAGAAAAAGATATGAATTTTTTATTTATTATTTATTTTAGCCAATGTCTGTGCTAGCCTCATTGTACATGTGATTTAGGGACACAACTGAGCATGTCTGTTGAGCAAAAAAAATGGTACTTCCTGGGTCTGATGTGCTCCCCATAGGTTTCTATCGGCATCGCTGTCCCTACATATTTTTACTCTAAGACCTGGGCTACTGAGTCTGCAGGTTTTTACTCTACGGTCTGGGCCACTGTGTCTGCAGGTTTCTACTCTAAGGCCTGGGCCTCTGTGTCTGCAGGTTTTTACTCTAAGGTCTGGGCCACTGGGTCTGCAGGTTTTTACTCTAAGGTCTGGGCCTCTGTGTCTGCAGATTTTTACTCTAAGGTCTGGGCCTCTGTGTCTGCAGGTTTTTACTCTATGGTCTGGGCCTCTATGTCTGCAGGTTTTTGTGGTCTCTTTTCAATCAGCGGCCAATCAAGGCCCTGGAGACAAGGCGTGTGGACTTTGACACGCTTACCTGGCTGCCATACTCTTTATTGTAATGGTCCTTCCAGTCCTTCCACTGACCATTCAGAGTCAGGTTGAGATGGGAGGAGGCGTGGCTAATGATCCCGAGGACCAATAGAAAGAAGGTCTGCAGGGCATGCATCCTAACAATACTTTCTGAAGAAGAAGGGAGTAGGTGGGTAGGGGAGGGGGGTAGTGATTTCAAGGCAAACAAAAAATGAAAAAAACAGACATACAGTGCAAAAAGAAGTCACAAAATGTTCAAGGCAACCATGGGTGTATATTTTGGGGGGGAGGTGGGGGGGGGGGGGGGAGCGGGGGGGACAAAGGGGATACGTCCCCCTCAATATTTGGAACACGTGCATTTGTCCCCCTGAATTTTGTGTTTTCCTTTACATAAATAAAGACATTTCCACCATAAATTGATACAGAAAAGGCACAAATTGGTGCATAAAAATTCACGAGAATGCAGGAAATTAAGTATTTGGCACTCAAAATTTCCCACGCTTAATGCCCCCCCCCCAATGTTCAAACGAAACCTACGCCACTGATGGCAACATATTGACTCCAGCAAATTGTATAGAATCTGTTCTACCGAGACACCATCACCAAGACAATTTATGGGAAACCAGGAAGGATATAGTGTAGTATATCTGTAGCGGGAGTGTAGTATAATGGGTAAGTACCCTGAAGGTTGCAGGTTCCATTCCCAGGTGTCCTGGGAGGACACTGCAGTTGTACCCTTAAGCAAGGTACTTAAACAGCATTGCTTCAGTATATATCCAGCTGTATAAATGGGTGCAATGTAAATGCTGTGTAAAATGTTGTGTAAGTCGCTCTGGATATGAGTGTCTGCTAAATTCTTGTAATGTAATGTAATAGAATATAGGAAAGACCAGGCCTGATCACCCCCCCCCCCCGCCCCCCCCGAAAAAAAGCAAGTTTGGTAAGAAAAAAAAATTCCCCAGTGGGGAAAAAAACTTCCAGGTTTGAAGAAATCTCAAGTTCAACTCAGCTGTGGAGGGGAAACCAATCCTCTGGCCAGCTCAGTGTTAGCAGCTATGCTAAATGCTAGCAGGGACTCCAGGTCTCTCAAGCTCACTTCCTCTTTCTACACAAAGAATAACCACAAATGAAAAACAAGGTAGTGCGGTGCAACCGGTAAAAGTACACTCAAGTATTTTCTGTAAAAAAAAAAAACATTGAATACTTCAGAAATAATAAATGTAGCTCTATATTACAATCACTGCACAGATGCCGGTAGGCTGCTTTGTTGGTGACACAAAGGCGTAAGCCACAGAGTGAAATACATATCATGTTTGAAATCCATACATGCAAATATGTTTCAAATATATGCATTTGAAATACGGCCTATCCCTGTAGTTACTCTTCATTACCTTACGGGCTGCCCCCATTTACATATACTGAGCACAGCAGATCAAAACCGGCCCAGGGATAAACATTATGTGTTAAATCACTCAGTGCAGGACACCGGTTGAGCGTTTAAACTCAAAAGGACCCGTTCTGACGGCTCGGGGACAGAGAGCGCTCTTACCGCTGCGTCTGACGGTGAGACCAGGATGACCCAACACTCCTCACTGGACCGTGTCCCAACGAAAAGAGCACCTGTCTCCACGCGGTCGCCTAGCAACGGGAGAAGATGAGGCCAGAAGTCTGCCCTCCTTGATGTCGCGATCAACAATCTACGAGTTCTTTCTCTCCCTCTTTCTCTTTTTTCTTCCCCTGTCTGTTCCTCTTTCGCTCTCCCCCTTTCTCTCTCTCCCTCTCTTTCTCTCTCTCTTTCACTTTATGCAGCTCTCTCACGTCCTTTTATTGTCAGTCATCTGAAAGTTATTTCGGGCCGATAACCGCGCAGGAAAGGCTTGAAGCTGCCAGTACACTGGTCTCTATTTCCTCATTCTGTTCTATTAAAGTATTTTTATCTGCTACACCTAAATGACCCTTAATCAACATGCATCCCCCCCAACCCCCTGATCGTGTACAGAATCAATTCAAGTTGCGAGACTTTAAGGTAACACTCTGATTCCTCAAAGTATATTGAATAAGGGATAATTGGCTTTAAATACAAACACAAGACATGTACACTTCAGATCAACACAGCTTTTTGAGCGTTACTCTAGTGGGAAGCAGTATAGGCCCACACTGACTATAGCTTCAGGGATAAAAACAAATTCAAAAAAAATCATTTTAATTTCAAGTTTAGTTTCTTTTTTATTTTTTGCAGCAGATGTCGCTATGTGGTCATTACCCGGGTGTTTTCGGAAAACATTTTGTTCAAAACACAGACACAATGGAATGGCACACCTTGCTGGGAGGCGTGGATAATGGTTTGATTGACACTCAGAGCCATTACAATCCAAAAAATCCTGGTAATCCGATTTTAAAACTATAAGACAACCCCTCGTTCACATTCTCCATGCACCGCTACTTCCAATTTGCTGTGGCTATTTCTGTTGTACACAGACAAGGCAGGTCTTATCTAGAGTTAATGTATTTCCCTCTGAGGGATTGGTTATTGTAAAAACAAGACATGAAGTGTTTATTTAATATGGCTGATGATTTTTAAATGTCAGTAGGTAGTACATATCCAACTTTTAATGAATGTGGTCATTCCATATAAATTTTATCAATGTGTCCTGGCTATTTTTTCAATCACATACTGTAATTGCACTTGAGTGAGTGAGTGAGTGAGTGAGTGAGTGAGTGAGTGAGTGAGTGACCAGTAAACCCCAAAGAATTTTTTTTTCAAGTTTATTGATATGTTGATATTGATTCTATCTTCAAGAATGGAAGACTATATAACCAAAATTGATACTCAAGAAAAGTTACATATTGCACTTCTTTTAAATTAACTCAATTACCACGACAAAACAGTTCTTAGAATGTTTTATCTTTTTATTTAACAATATAATCTGAGCTGGGTCCACATTCAAAGCCCTCTCTCTCTGTCTCTCTCACACTCAATGACAGAGTTTACATGCATTGTCTATGCAAAAAAAAAAGGAAAAAGTGAGAAAAATGGCTTTAAAGATTCTGTTCTGTTACATTATAATTCTACTGAGAAGCATGATACAAAAATTTCCTAACTAACTTAGATGCTTGATTAATGCATTTTTTATTAGGTAGTGTTATCTGTATTCATTTCTGGACAATGTAGCAGCTTGTGAGACTGCTCCTCTCGTTATAATCATAATCGTCATTAGAATGCAGCCCTCTTTGTCAGCTGTAGCAACTGTCGCCTAACTCTCAGTTTTGCTAGCGCACTACATTCACAAAACCTTAAAAATAAACACTTTCCCTTTCGTTTTCATGGAAAAAATCACCATGTTGTAGTATGGAAATGGAAGTAGTTGAATCACTCAAACATTTTAAATGCCCTAAAAAATATATATGTATATTTTTTTAATGCGCGCTGTTTTGGCAATTTGCCAACAATTTGCGGCCGCGATATCGGACGGGTTTTTCCAGGTCACCATTTTAATCTGATGTATTGTACCATTATAACAGCAGCTTTAGATTAAAAAAAAGGGTAGGCACGTTATGTATCTCGACTGGAACAGGTTCAGCTTCGGCACAAACACACTGTTTATATTCAGATAACGTTACATATTTATCACATTTATCTTTTACTTGTCCGATCAGACAACTGCATGAGGCATTCCACTTGCCCGCCAGTAAGGATCCGCCAGTTGTCACCACCGAATGATAGTTAACGCCAGTGCTTGAGATGGGCAGTAGCTGTCGTGACTTGTATATGAGTACCGACTCTTCTTTTGATTACCAACATTAATTTATTTTAAACAGTATATATTTTGAGGAGTAGGTACCGGTACGCATTTTGGTCCAATTCAACCACTGGTTAACATTATGGTATTTTGGTCATATTTGAAGCGTCGCTATATATATAATTTTTTTAATGTATATTTTTTAATTTTATTTCATTAGTTTTTTTATTATGGTGTGGCGGCAAGGATTTTGCCGTAGCGCCACGCCATGGCAAAACCTTACCAGCGGAAACGTTGCATACACACACATACACACAAACAGGCACACACAGACACACACACACACACACTCACATACACACAAACAGGCACACAGACATACACACACACACACACACTCACATACACACAAACAGGCACACACACATACACACACACACAAACAGGCACACACACATACACACACACACACACACACACACTCACATACACACAAACAGGCACACACACATACACACACACACACATACACACAAACAGGCACACACAGACACACACACACACACACACACACACACACTCTCACATACACACAAACAGGCACACACACATACACACACACACACACACTCACATACACACAAACAGGCACACACACATACAAACACACACACACACTCACATACACACAAACAGGCACACACACACACACACACACACACTCACATACACACAAACAGGCACACACACATACACACGCACGCACACGCACACGCACACGCACACACACACATTAGACCACAGGTGGGCAATGGGAGCCGTATCTGTTTCTGGTTCTCTTGCAGGTTCTGGCCTAAATTATTTAATCAGCCCTCACATTAGCTACATTTGTTGAAATGTAGCGTGTAAATTACTGTTTTTGTGTCACTAAGCGAAGCATTTGCTGTGATCTAATTGGCAAGAGAACCAGTGTTGGTGTATGCAGCCATTTATTTATGGTGGGAGAGCGAGGGTAAAGCCACACATCCTCTGACGTGATCACCTGGTTTCACTCTCGCCTCTCCAAATATCTTCGGAGCTTATGGGTGTTTTTTTAAACAGCGTTCGTCAAATGTATTTTTATCCTACATTTTGGAAATCCCCATACAGCAGTAATTAACAAGACATCTTTAACTGAACTACGTGGACAGGGGAAATAAAAGTAGAAATTGACTTTTCACATCAGATCGTGTGAACATCTCGGATCTTTAATCTGATTAGTTGATCCTTCGCGGACGTGAAAAATCACCTCCCATTGAAATGGACTGAAACGGTTACGAAGTCGCTCCTTATCCCAGGATGTGTGGCTTCACCCTTAGCCTTACAAATTTTCAGTGGTTTGAACAAGGCAATGATTGACAACTCGTTGTTGCTCCGCCCATTACGGGGTTCGTGAAGTGTCAATCTCCCATCGCTAGTTTCAGCACTCTCAGAGCGTTCTGTCTCTAAATACACTAAATAATCTGACACAGGTGTACAGAACGTACACTAGCAGCTATCTATTGACAAGTCTGCCGTGATTGTTCAGACTGAAAGGAGGAGACCAAACATAACATTTTTCTTGGGTACTCAGATTATTAAATAGATTTCATTTAGAGAGTAATGTACAGCGTCAGCTACTACTTTCCATCCAGGAAAAGATGTCCCCAAAACTGACAGAGCTAGTAGTTTTCCCCTGCTGCCACCAGAGGACAGTATTGCTCCTTGTGCCTCAACGCATGATCCCCGGGAATCGCCTGACCTTGCTGCCCTGTGCTTTCGGTGGTTTAATAGACTGAACACTAATCTAATTTGACCTAATGTTCATTTAGCTAAATCATTTAAATGTACCACTAATTCCTGTCTCTCTTGTCATGAATAAGGGGGGAGAAGACATGGTTCAGGAGGAGAACATGAGGTGCTGGGTAACGATTCCTCTGTAAGTTTGACTTGGTAGTGCGAGTTGTTCTGTCTGTGATTCCCCCCCTCCCCTCCACCCCCACCCCCACCCCCACCCCCACCCCCACCATGTGAAATAGCAGTGCAGAGTTCTCAGTACTGGCCCAGGTAACTAGCTCTCTACTGTGCCAAGTCTGGCCCAGCAGAAAGCTGTCACTATCAAACCCGTTTGTTGAGATGTTTTCATTCATGTGAAGTTAACTGTTCCTTATCCAGAGCAATTTACACAGCGTACTTCCTCATTGAAAACAGTTTTCTACCACTGGACATTTACTGAGGCAGTTCAAGGAAAGGATTGTGCTGAAGGACCCGTAAGCTTTGAGTTACATAAGCCCAGTTATAGAGCCAAACCACTACATTGCATTGTATTGATCTTTTTTAGTAAGTGATTTGTTGGTGTTGTTGTGCAAAAGCCTCCACTTTGAGTGTGGTAGCACTGTGCTAATGCTCCTTCAGAGGAATGCTCATGCTGGGGCGTGGGTCGGGCGGTGCAGCTCAGGTTGGATGGTGTGGGTTGGGCGGTGCAGGTTGGATGGTGTGAGATGTGAGGTGCACTTTGAGTGGTGTGGGCTGGATGGTGCAGGTTAGATGATGTGGATTGGGCGATGCAGGTTGAATGGTGTGGGTTGGGCGGTGCAGGCTGGGTGGTGCAGGTTGAATGGTGTTGGTTGGGCGGTGCAGGCTGGGTGGTGTGGTTTGGGGGGGGTGCTGGTTGGGTCAGGTGGCATGGGTTCAGTGGTGTGGGTTGGGTGGTGCAGGTTGGGTGGTGTGGGTTGGGTGGTGCAGTTCGGAGGGTGTGAGTTGTGCGGTGCAGGTTGGGGGGTGCAGAATAGGTGGTGTGTGTTGGGTGGTGTGGGCTGGCTGGTGCAGGTCAGACGGTGTGAGTTGTGGGGTACAGATAGGGCGGTGCAAGTTATGTGGTGTAGGTTGGGTGGTGTGGGTTAGGTGCTGCAGTTTAGGCGATTCAGGGTGGATGGTGTGAGTTGTGGGGTGCAGGTTGGGCAGTGCAGTTTGGGTGGTGTGGGTTGGGTGGTGTGAGTTGTGGTGTGCGGGTCAGGTGGTGCGGGTTGGGTGGTGGAGGTTGGGCGGTTCAGTTTGGATGGTGTGAGTTGTGGGGTGCAGGTTGAGCAGTACAGGGTAGATGGTGCAGGTTTTGCAGTGCAGGTTGGATGGTGTGGATTAGGCAGTGCAGGTTGGGTGGTGTGAGTTGTGGAGTGCAGGTCAAGTGGTGTGGGTTTGGTGGTGCAGGCTGGATGTGTGGGTTGGGCGGTGCAGGTTGGATGGTGTGTATTAAGCAGCGCAGGTTGAGTGGTGTGAATTGTGGGGTGCAGGTCAGATGGTGCGGGTTGGGTGGTGCAGGTTGGGCAGTTCAGGTTGGATGGTGTGAGCTGTGGGGTGCAGGTCGGGCAGTGCAGGTTAGATGGTGCAGGTTTAGCAGTGCAGGTTGGGCGGTTCACATTGGATGGTGTGAGTTGTGGGGTGCAGGTTGGGTGGTGCAGTTTCAGTGGTGTGGGTTGGGTGGTGCAGGTTGGATCTGTGGGTTGGGCGGTGCAGGTTGGATGGTGTGACATCTGCAGTGCATGTTGAGCAGTACAGGTTAGGTGTTGTGGGTTGGGTGGTGTGGGTTGGGCAGTGAAGTTTGGATGGTGTGGGCTGGGTGGTGTGGGTTGGGCAGTGAAGTTTGGATTGTGTGGGATGGGCAGTGCAGGTTAGATGTGTGGGCTGGGTTTTGTAGGTTGGGCGGTGCAGGTTGGGTGGTGTAGGTTGGATTGTATGAGTTGTGCGGTGCAGGTTGGATGGTGCAATTTGGATGGTGTGAGTTGAGAGGTGCAGATTGGATGGTGGAGACTGGATGGTGTGAGTTGTGGAGTGCAGGTTGGGTGGTGCAGGTTGGATGATATGAGTTGTGGGGTGCACTTTGAGTGGTGTGGGCTGGATGGTGCAGGTTAGATGATGTGGATTGGGCGATGCAGGTTGAATGGTGTTGGTTGGGCGGTGCAGGCTGGGTGGTGCAGGTTGAATGGTGTTGGTTGGGCGGTGCAGGCTGGGTGGTGTGGTTTGGGGGGGGGTGCTGGTTGGGTCAGGTGGCATGGGTTCAGTGGTGTGGGTTGGGTGGTGCAGGTTGGGTGGTGTGGGTTGGGTGGTGCAGTTCGGAGGGTGTGAGTTGTGCGGTGCAGGTTGGGGGGTGCAGAATAGGTGGTGTGTGTTGGGTGGTGTGGGCTGGCTGGTGCAGGTCAGACGGTGTGAGTTGTGGGGTGCAGATTGGGCGGTGCAAGTTATGTGGTGTAGGTTGGGTGGTGTGGGTTAGGTGCTGCAGTTTAGGCGATTCAGGGTGGATGGTGTGAGTTGTGGGGTGCAGGTTGAGCAGTGCAGTTTGGGTGGTGTGGGTTGGGTGGTGTGAGTTGTGGTGTGCGGGTCAGGTGGTGCGGGTTGGGTGGTGGAGGTTGGGCGGTTCAGGTTGGATGGTGTGAGTTGTGGGGTGCAGGTTGAGCAGTACAGGGTAGATGGTGCAGGTTTTGCAGTGCAGGTTGGATGGTGTGGATTAGGCAGTGCAGGTTGGGTGGTGTGAGTTGTGGAGTGCAGGTCAAGTGGTGTGGGTTGGGTGGTGCAGGCTGGATGTGTGGGTTGGGCGGTGCAGGTTGGATGGTGTGTATTAAGCAGCGCAGGTTGAGTGGTGTGAATTGTGGGGTGCAGGTCAGATGGTGCGGGTTGGGTGGTGCAGGTTGGGCAGTTCAGGTTGGATGGTGTGAGCTGTGGGGTGCAGGTCGGGCAGTGCAGGTTAGATGGTGCAGGTTTAGCAGTGCAGGTTGGGCGGTTCACATTGGATGGTGTGAGTTGTGGGGTGCAGGTTGGGTGGTGCAGTTTCAGTGGTGTGGGTTGGGTGGTGCAGGTTGGATCTGTGGGTTGGGCGGTGCAGGTTGGATGGTGTGACATCTGCAGTGCATGTTGAGCAGTACAGGTTAGGTGTTGTGGGTTGGGTGGTGTGGGTTGGGCAGTGAAGTTTGGATGGTGTGGGCTGGGTGGTGTGGGTTGGGCAGTGAAGTTTGGATTGTGTGGGATGGGCAGTGCAGGTTAGATGTGTGGGCTGGGTTTTGTAGGTTGGGCGGTGCAGGTTGGGTGGTGTAGGTTGGATTGTATGAGTTGTGCGGTGCAGGTTGGATGGTGCAATTTGGATGGTGTGAGTTGAGAGGTGCAGATTGGATGGTGGAGGCTGGATGGTGTGAGTTGTGGAGTGCAGGTTGGGTGGTGCAGGTTGGATGATATGAGTTGTGGGGTGCAGGTTAGACGGTGCAGTTTGTATTGTGCAATTTGGATGGTGTGAGTTGAGAGGTGCAGATTGGATGGTGGAGGTTGGATGGTGTGAGTTGTCGGGTGCAGGTTGGGTGGTGTGGGTCAGTTGGTGTGGGTTGGGCGGTGCAGTTTTGATTGTGTGGGTTGGGTGGTGTGGGTTGGGCAGTGAAGGTTGGATGCTGGGGGTTGGTTGGTGTGGGTAAGGCGGTGCAGGTTGGATGGTGCAGGTTGGGCGGTGCAGTTTGGGTGGTGCAGGTTGAATGGTGTGAGTTCCGGCGTACAGGTTTGGTGGGCATGTTGGGCGGTGCATGTTGGGAGGTGCATTTTGGGAGGTGTAGGTTTGATGGTGCAGGTTGGCGGTGCAGGTTGTGCGGTGCAGGTTGGCGGTGCAGGTTGTGGGGTGCAGGTTGTGCGGTGCAGGTTGGCGGTGCAGGTTGTGGGGTGCAGGTTGGGTCGTGCAGGTTATGGGGTGCAGGTTGGATGGTGCAGGTTGGCGGTGCAGGCTGGGTCGTGCAGGTTATGGGGTGCAGGTTGGCGGTGCAGGTTGTGGGGTGCAGGTTGGGCGGTGCAGGTTGGGTACTCGCCATGTCTCCCAGGTGGTTCATGCCCAGCTTATAGGAGTGCATGCCCTGCTCATACTCCAGATTGTGGGCCTCGATCAGCAGCGTGTTCTTCTCCCAGACTGACCTGCGCTGCTCCTCCTCCTCCTACAGGTTCAAAGGTGACTGTGTTCTGTTAATGACACTCTATGCCAGGGGTCTGCAACCCTGGTCCTGGAGAGCCACAAGATGTGCTAGTTTTTGTTTTCAACTTAAAATCAGCACTCAGTTCAGACCCAAGAAACCAAGAGCATGAGAACTGCGTATTTAAATGCTCTAACTAGTTAAGTGAAGAGCAACAATGAAAACCAGCAGAGCCTGTGCATCTCTATGGCCCAGATTACAAACACCTGTGCTACACCCTGACGAGATATAACTGATGCTATCACAGACAAACCACTAACCGGATTTCACGTTCTTTTTGTCTTACTTTTCCTTAACTACAGAATGCTTTGTAGTTAAGTAACAGAAGTATCTGAGGATTCTAACATACATTTTGAATCTGCATGGTACGTTTTCAGAAGTTATATCAAATTGTAATATTTGCCGTCAATGGATACCTCGCTTTCAATGTTTAGATTTCAGAGTTGAAAATCTGGTCAGTCTATAGCACGGCTGTCCAGTCTCATCTGTCCCCAACCAACCCGCGAGAGCACAAATCGCTGCCCTGAGCCGTGTAACCCGGAGCTGGCTTGTGGAAGGAAACGGTCCCCCACTCCTGGACAGAGTAGTGCTTGACCGATGCACCCGGGCCCTACCCCCATATGCCAAGAGGTATGTTGGCCAGTAGGGGCCGCAAAGTATTTACCTTTTAATTGCGTTGTTGGAAAATCACCAGGTCACACAAGAGATGCTGCGGACCAGCTGACCCGAACCCCTAAGAGGGACCGCTGGGACATCCAGGACAGAGAAGGGTTACGGCAGGAGAATGATCGGAACCCCGGAGCCACGACGACCCTAGCCACCTCTCCCCCACCCCAGGAAAACAGGGAAAGACGACGTGTAATACCTGTGTAAGGGAAGGCCACTTCGCACAAGACTGCCCATGACGAACGCATGACGAACCCATGCCAGCAGCGGAGACATCGGAACCCCCGGTGTTCCCCTGCAGGTACATCACCACATGCTGGGCACATGAGGGAGCAAGAGCACCAACCTTTCCCGTTAAAATTGCAAGCCGAGATACTGAGGCTATACTCGATTCCGGCAGTATGGTGACGCTCGTCCGACCAGAGTTCGCTGGAGTCGCCTGATGTGAGGAAATTTCTGTATCCTGCATTCACGGTGACACCACGCTTTAGCTCACCGCCACCATTGACATGTCCACCCCAAGGGGGACGGTTGCCGTATGGGCAGGGGTTGTGGAGAACCTTCCCGTCCCGGTGGGCCAGGATTGTGCCATATTTGATCGGTACTGGAAGGAAGCTCCGGCGAACCACAACTCAGAGGCCGGACGCAGAATCCAGAAGCGACGCACCCAGAGAACAGGGGGGGCGCTCAACCAGCATGGGCGGGCCTATCTGGGGGAGACCCATCTGAGACGGCGGACCCAGACGTAGTGGTGAGAGGGCCAACACCCGGCCCTGAGGACACCACCGCCACCGCCCCAGAAGCCATAGCAGAGGTGGAAGAGGTGGGTCCGAGCGAGACCTTCTCCGAGTTCTCCCACCGACAGGGGGACCCAACCAGAGACCACAGCCAATTTGGGACGGCACAGCTTCAGGACCCCAACCTGGCTCAGGCGTGGAGGGATGTCCAGTAGATCGAGGGGCAGCTACAACCAGGGGTGAGTGAAACGACAAACCCACATTTCACGGTTGACCAGGGGTTGTTATATCGGGTATATAATACCAAGAGAGAGTGTCATAAACAGCTGTTGGTTCCCAAGACTTATGTCTCAAAGGTCCTGTATCTCGCACACACCCACCTCCTGGGGGCGCACCTGGGAGTCGAGAAAACCTATGAATGTATCCTCCCGCGGTTCTACTGGCCTGGCGTAAAGAGAGCCGTCGAGGAGTACTGTTGCCACTGCGCAGAATGTCAGGGATCATGTTTTATGTCCACAGTACTGAAGGCGATGTCGCACCTGCTGAAGGTGAAACAGCTGAGGACCTCGGTCTATCACCCGCAGACTGACGGGTTGGTAGAGAGATTTAACCGCACTTTAAAACAGATGTTGAGGAAAATGATAGAAACAGATGGTAAGGATTGGGACCAATTGCTTCCATATCTAATGTTCTCCATCTGTGAAGTACCTCAGGGGTCCACAGGGTTCTCCCCCTTTGAACTGTTGTATGGGCGGCGACCCCGAGGAATGCTGGACCTAGCCAAAGAGACCTGGGAGCAGCAACCCTCGCGCCATAGCACGGTCATTGAGCATGTGGAGCAGATGCACCAACGGATGGCCTGCATATGGCCTATGGTCCGGGAGCACGTGCAGCAGGCCCAGCTGGCCTAAGCCCGCGTGTACAACCGCAGAGCCCAGGTGAGAGAGTTTAAGCCAGGGGATAAGGCGATGGTTTTAGTTCCAACACATGAGTGTAAATTTCTGGCTAAATGGCACGGGCCATATGAAGTGACCGAGAACTGGACCAGTCAATTATAAGGTCAGACAACCGGGACGACGGCGTACCACCCAAATATACCACGTTAACTTGCTCAAACGGTGGTATGAAGCTGAACAACCGTCGGCCCAGGCGCTCGCTGCTCACCTCTCTCCCCAGGTCACACCCGAGGTAACCATGGGGAAGCAGCTGACGACTCACCAGGTCCAGGACCTCCGAGAACTCCTGGATCGGAATCGAGATGTGTTCTCTGACCTGCCAGGATGGACCTCGATAACAGAGCACGACATCGTCACCGAACCGGGGAAGAAGGTTAGACTGATGCCGTACCAAATCCCCGCGGCCCAGCGTGAGGCCATCAGGGAAGAGGTCAGAAAGATGCTACAGATGGGGTCATTGAAGAGTCACGCAGTTCCTGGAGCAGTCCAATAGTTATTGTACCCAAACCAGACGGTAGCCGTAGGTTTTGAAATGACTTTAGGAAATTAAAGGAAATTTCGCGTTTTGATGCTTACCCCATGCCCAGGGTAGATGAGCTGATCGAACGGCTGGGGCCGGCCAGATTCCTCAGCACATTGGACCTCACCCGCGGGTATTGGCAGGTTCCACCTTCCCCCCAGGCTAAAGAGAAGACTGCCTTTGTGACACCGGATGACCTTTTCCAGTACCGAGTCCTGCCCTTTGGGGTCCACGAGGCACCGGCGAGTTCTCCGACCCCATCAGGAGTATGCGACCGCATACCTCGATGACATTGTGGTCCATAGTGCCAACTGGAAGGTCCATCTGGCCAGGCTGGAGGCAGTACTGGGGGCCCTCCAGGAGGCAGGGCTGACGGCCAACGCAACCAAATGTCGTTTGGGGTTAGAAGAGGCGGACTACCTCGGGTACACCGTCTGACGAGGGTGTGTGAAACCCCAACCCACGAAGGTGGAGTCAATTACAATGTGGCCCAAGCCCCTGACCAAGAAGCAGGTGAGAACCTTTCTAGGCCTAGTTAGCTATTACCGACAATTCATCCCCAATTTTGCATCCATAGCCACACCATTGCATGACCTGACTTCAAAGAGTCGTCCCAACCGAGTCAGCTGGACAGCAGAAGCCGAGGCCGCCTTTGACACCCTGAGACAGACCCTCTGCAGCGAGCCATTTCTGGTAACCCCGACCTTTGACCAGACATTTGTCCTACAGACGGATGCTTCCACGGAGGGGATCGGGGCCGTGCTCTCGCAGATACGCGAAGGGGCCGAACACCCGGTCACGTACATAAGCCGTAAGTTAATGAAGCATGAACGGAATTACGCTACGGTAGAAAAAAAATGTTTGGCAGTCAAATGTGCTATGGACAAGCTGCATTATTATCTACTGGGTAGAGATTTCGTGCTGGTCACCGATCATGCCCCGCTAAAATGGATGGCTGTTAATAAGGGTAACAATTCTCTTGTCACTAGGTGGTTTCTGAGCCTACAGAACTTCCGCTTCAAGGTCGAACATCGGTCCGAGAAGCTCCATGGGAATGCTGACGCCCTCTCCAGACGGGGGGAATGCCTATGGTCCGGCACTCCAGGTGACAGCTTGGAGCTGAGGGGAGGGGTATGTGGAGCCCCGAGGCCCTATCGGTGCTCCACAGGAGAGTACAAGAAGCACCAGGGCGGCCGGGCCTACCGCCACCGGCGACCACTGGGGCAAGTGGTGAGTGGGCATTACCTTCCAAATGAGATATTGGAAGATTTCAGGACCCGGGACAGCAATCCGCAGACCAGGTGAACTTCCAAGGATCAGCACCAAGGACAGGGCTACAGCAGAGTGCAGGTATGTGGAATTTTTCATGCTGCAGCACACCTGAGACTGCTTGAGTAGATTGCCTCACAGAATATAAGAAGCAGCACAAAGGAGTGAGAGGCTGGCTGGGGCTAGGGAGAGAAATTACGCCTGGCTTCTCTCCTCACCTGTTCCCGGGCGGCAAGCGGCAAGCGGCAAGCGGCAAGCGGCAAGCGGCAAGCGGCAAGCGGCAAGCGGCAAGCGGCTGTGAGCCAACGTAAAGCATAAGAATTATATGATTGCAACTTTCAACCTTTTTCTGACTGGGGGAGTGGTCTCCCCGCGCTGAAAAGGACAGAGGGCTGGAGGAAAAGTCCTACAAGGCCGAAAGAAGAAAGGAGAGGAGACAGACCTGGAGCGGGCTGGCCAGTGCCCAATCACATGCTCCTAACCATTGTTCACTTTGTCTCTCCAGGAGGATCGTACTCACCCTGGAGAGGAAGATTGATAACCCGACCGGGAAGAAGTTTCAGTTATTTTTTGCTTCCCCTTCCCCCAACATTTAAACAAATAAATGCTTTTTTTTGTTAACTGACCCTGGGACTCACTGCACTGGTTCTTATACTGCTTTGGCAACTGCAACCTCCGTTGGCGAGGAAGGTCACTATATATATATATATATATATATATATATATATATATATAGGTTCCGATCAGTTTGTGTCTCAGAGTTTGAATCTGAGTTTGATGGTGTGAAGAGTTCTCTGTGTGGGTTTCCACTAGGTACTACAGTTTCCTCCCACAGTCCAAAGACACACAGGATAGGTTAACTAGAGAGTCTGAATTGTCTTTGGGGTGTGAATGGTGTGTGGGTCCTGCAATGGATTGGTGACCAGTCCTCTCACCCAATGTCTGCTGAGGCGACCTTGACCAGTAAAACAACCACAGAACTGCATTACAACTGGAGCATCTATCCAAAGTAAAAAAAAGGACTAGGTGTTCCAGGTGTAATGCAGTTCTGTGGTGGTTCTGTGCAGTTGTAAATATCTCTTTCAGAGACATTTCTACATGTTTATGTAGACATTTCAGGATGACGCACTGTGTGTTACAGCTGCCACCAGTTCCCCAGAATATACATAGGATTTGGGTAAGATAGGGAGACACGTCACCCCCAATATTTTCATACAAATAGGTCCCTAGACAAGCTTGTATGGTTGTGAGGCTTAACATTTGGCTTCACAAAGGATTTGTTCCCCTGGCGAAAGACTGAAACAGCCCTGAAATGAGCTGATTCAAAACAGACCAACAAAATGAAATTTAAAAAACAAAGCGAGATGCAGTTATGATAAGGGCTCCATCTAGGAAATCAGTTGTGAACCACAACCTCAAATCAAAACAGAATATTCTCAGTCTTTGTTCACCATCTGCATCAGAGGTGCAATTTTTCAGAATTTTTTTAAGATAAAAAATGAAAATAGGTCTAACACTTATTCGAGTGAACTGATTCGAGACAGAACACCAGAAGCCATCGCTGCCCTCAAGGTGGACCTAAGGAAACAGAACTGGAACGAGGTTTATGCTAATGATGATCCTAACAAAACCTATGAGGCTTTTTTGTCCACATTAATTGTGTTCTATGAAAAAAACTGTCCGTTAAGAAAACTCACAAGGAAGTACAAATATGTGGACAAGCTATGAATTACCAAGGGGACAGAGAATGCATGTAAAAAGAAAAATGTATTATATAGGAGATTTTTAGAACATAGAACAATAGAATCAGAAAACAAATATAAGATACATAAAAATAAATTAATAAGTATTATGACAGCTAATAAGAAAGAGCAAACTATTATCACAAACTATTGGAGCAGTATAGGAGTAACACTCAAGGAACACGGAGAGTGCTTAACAGCCTAATTAAAAAGGGTACTGGAAAAGCAGACAAACCAAATTACTTTGTAAAAGATAACAGTACAATTATAAATAAAACAAAAGAAATTTCCAATGAATTTAACAATTATTTTGTAAATGTTGGATACAATTTAGCAAACGAGATTGCGGAGCCGAGAAATATGGATGGTGTAGATGAAGACATTGTTCATAAAAACTCCTACTCCATCTTTACTAGAGGTGCTGATGAAAAGGAAATACTTGACATTGTTAAAAAATGTAAGAATAAAAAGTCCACTGATTGGACTGAAATTGATATGTCATTAGTAAAAGATATTATAGAATGTTATGTTATAGAACCCTAGTGAAACCATTGACACATATCTGCAATCAATCCTTCCAAACAGGTATATTTCCCAGCAAAATGAAAACAGCAAAAGTCATTCCTATTTATAGAAGTGGAGATAGACATCTATTCTCCAATTATAGACCAATTTCTCTGCTTTCCCATTTGGATAATTTCATAGAAAAACACAATTTATTGAGTGACCATCAGTATGGCTTTAGAGCTAATAGGTCCACCTCAATGGCAGTGATGGAACTGGTAGAAGAGATTTCTACTGCAATGGACAACAAGAAATATACTGTGGGGGTGTTTCTAGACCTAAAAAAAAGCATTCGATACCATTGATCATGGCTTATTAATGAAGAAACTGGAGAGATATGGTATTAGAGGAATAGCACACTCATGGCTAAGTAGTTACCTCGATGATAGACATCAATATGTACAAATAAATAATGTTGAATCTGATTTGTTGAAGGTTACTTGTGGGGTTCCACAAGGTCCTGTGCTAGGCCCTAAACTGTTTATATTGTATATAAAGGATATTTGTAAAGTGTCTCAATTGTTAAAATTTGTTTTATTTGCTGATGACACTTATTTATATTGCTCTGGGAAAAGTTTGGAAGGGCTTCTGAATACAGTGGAAAGGGAATTGAAAGTCTTAAAGAAATGGTTTGATATTAACAAGTTGTCACTGAATTTAAGTAAAACAAAGTTTATAATATTTGGTAATCGGCAAATCAATAATCAAGTAAAAATTATGATAAATGATGTTGAAATAGAAAGAGTGTATGAAAATAAATTTCTCGGCGTGATAATTAACCATAAAATATGTTGGAAACCACATATAAATAATGTGAAAACAAAAATGTCTAAAACCATTGCAATATTATATAAAACTAAAGATATCTTGAATCAGAAATCACTATATATACTGTATTGTTCTCTCATAGTTCCATACATTACCTACTGTGTGGAGGTATGGGGGAACACATACAAAACCAGCACTTATCCAATTTTCACCCTACAGAAGAGAGCTATAAGAATTGTAAATCGAACGGATTATTACGAACCAACCAACGCACTATTTATTAACCTACACGCTTTAAAATTTTATGATCTAGTTGATCTTAAAACTGCACAGATAATGTACAAAGCACAAAATAATTTGCTTCCTAACTGTATTCAGTGGTTGTTTGAAATTAGAAAGAGCCAGTATGAAATTAGGGGAATATGTATGTTTAAAAAATCAAGGGTAAGGACAAATATAAAGATGAGATGTATATCTGTCAAAGGGGTTAATTTGTGGAATAGTTGTGACAAGGAATTAAGAATGTGTAGTTCACATTGCAAATTTTAAAAAATGTTTAAAAATAATGTGGTAAACAAATATAAAACGGAGTTATGATCATTATTGTGTATAAAACGTTTGGAACTTTTGTTTTTGTTTTTGTTCTTTTTGTTTTTGTATAGCCTAAACCTAGTAGTGAAAGGGTTGTCTATTAGAATATGTTATGTAAAAAGGGTAGCCATAATAAGCTAAAGCTTCAGCTTACACCTTTTCGGTCAATATTTTTTGTGTTCCTTTTAATTTAATGCCTTATTGTTATTTATTTATTTCTATGTGCATTCTTTTTGGAAAATTGTTAATAAGGACCGAAATAAATTACTACTAGTACTACTACTAGGTGCCACACTGTGTCTGGGTCAGCTTTTGGTTCTCAACCTCAGCACCGGATGTAATGTCACCCCCTGTTGATATCTATGTTTTCACTCAAGAAGCAAGTTTCCCAATTGGGCTCCATTCATTTTTGACAGCAAAAATAAAATACTTCCGCTCAAATATAGATGTCAACGGCTTGCATTACGTTTGGATGAAAAATCACATTATATTTCCCGAGGTAAAATATTTGTTTCCTACCACACAGACAAAGATATGACATAAAATGGTACTTCCTGGTTCTGATGTGCTCCCCACAGGCTTCTATCGGCATCGCTGTCCCTACATATTTTTACTGTAAGGTCTGGGCCTCTGTGTCTGCAGGTTTTTACTCTAAAGCCGGGCACCCACCGCACGCGTATCGACCGCGAGCGCACTACGCGCGTATTGCGCGCGTAACTGAAGCGTAGTTGAAGTACTGTTATTACAACGGCAGCGGGCGACGTCGTCTCCACCAGATGCGAACGCGTCGCGAACCGGCTGTGAAGCTCGCGCGACACAAGCGAACTGGAGCGTAGTTTTTCGCTTCTGTTCTATTTTTTTGGCTTGTCGCGCGTCACGATGGCCTGTTTATACACAGAATTATGCTCTAAAATGCTAGGTATACATGCTCTGATTTATATTTCATCCTTATATGACTGGGGGTGTGTCCCTAGTTACCTCCCAGATATTTTATAAGCAGCTAAAAAAATACAAGCCTTTTCATTTTTGTATTGTCCTTGCAGAAAAAAAAAAAAAAACTGGAACCTGGGGAAAAGGCAAACTTAGTTTCGCTTATTTTGCGGAGGGGGTGGGGTAAATTTGAAAATACACCACAGAAAGACGTAGCCTATTGAATGATGTAGAAGTGAATGCACCGAGCAGCGGTTTGTTAGCTCGAGTGTTGGAAGGTAGTTTTTAACCAGCCAGCTCAGCCTATCTGACTTCTCCGATGTCTTCGTTCGCCTTGCTTTCAAAAAGGGCTTGTTCATAAAAATCAGATAATCCACAGAGTTTTAAAAACTCAGATTATTGAGTGGTCTTGCAGATGGAAATGCACCTATTTTATAAATGAAGTTGTAAGCAAGCCTTTATTGCACTTGTACTTCAAAGCTTCCGGTGTTCATGGCGTTGTGGTGTTCATATCCCCTAAACTTACATCTTTTTGATGATTAGCTGATTTTACTAAATCTGATCCTATAAATGTTTTGACGTGAATGACAAGACAACAAGGGAATTCCCAATGGTTGATTACGGATTATTTATTATTATTATGATCATTACATATTCTTAATGAAATTGGCACGCTTGTTAACCTAGCAAATAAATGAATACAGTTTGAGATTGATTATTATGCAGGCTACGCTGCGATTTAAGCTTATGGTAATTCTTGAAAGCGTTTACTTTCTCACGTATTTACATGAGTTAACAAAATATTACCAAATTAACAAACTGAAAAAGGTCTCTCACCAAGTATTCACTTAACCCATAATCAACAGTCGTGAACAAACGTGAAATACACAATGTAATCCCACTGCAGACTGCGAGAGCTACTACGAATATAGAGCTTTAAGCAAGCCTTTGCACGACACGAATGGAACCAGTGTAGATACGCTACGCGCCGCGCCGTGCTGCTTCGCCGTGCTGCTTACGTGCCGCTTACGCTACGCGTGCTGTGGTTGCCCGGCGTAAGGCCTGGGCCACTGTGTCTGCAGGTTTTTACTCTAAGGCCTGGGCCACTGTGTCTGCAGGTTTTTACTCTAAGGTCTGGGCCACTGTGTCTGCAGGTTTTTACTCTAAGGTCTGGTCCTCTGTGTCTGCAGGTTTTTACTCTAAGGTCTGGGCCACTGTGTCTGCAGGTATTTACTCTAAGGTCTGGGCCTCTGTGTCTGCAGGTTTTTACTCTAAGGTCTGGGCCTCTGTGTCTGCAGGTTGTTACTCTAAGGTCTGGGCCTCTGTGTCTGCAGGTTTTGTGGGCTCTTTTCAATCAGCGGCCAATCAAGGCCCTGGAAACAAGGCGTGTGGACTTTGACACGCTTACCTGGCTGACATACTCTTTATTGTGATGGTACTTACAGGCCTTCCACTGACCATTCAGAGTCAGGTAGAGATGGGAGGAGGCCTGGCTAATGATCCCAAGGACCAATAGAAAGAAGTTCTGCAGGACATGCATCCTAATGCTACTTCCTGAAGAAGGGAGTGTGGGGGAGGGGGAGGGGGGGAAGTGAGTTCAAGGCAAATAAAAATAAAAAAACAGACATACATCCAGTACAAAAATAAGTCACAAAATTTCCAAGGCATTGCCAACATATTGACTCTAGCAAATTGTACAGAATCTTTTCTACCGGGACACCATCACCAAGACAATTTATGGGAAACCAGGAAGGATATAGTGTAGTATATCTGGGGTGGGAGTGTAGTGTAATGGATAAGTACCCTAAAGGTGGCAGGTTCGATTCCCAGGTGTCCCGGGAGGACACTGCAGTTGTACCCTTAAGCAAGGTACTTAAACAGTATTGCTTCAGTATATATCCAGCTGTATAAATGGATGCAATGTAAATGCTGTGTAAAATGTTGTGTAAGTCGCTCTGGATAAGAGTGTCTGCTAAATTCTTGTAATGGAATATAGGAAAGACCAGGCCTGATCAACCCCCCCCCCCTAACAAGCAAGTTTGGTAAGAAAAAAAAACTCCCCAGTGGGGAAAAAAACTTCCAGGTTTGAAGAAATCTCAAAGTCAACTCAGCTGTGGAAGGGAAACCAATCCTCTGGTCAGCTCAGTGTTAGCAGCTATGCTAAATGCTAGCAGGGAGATACTGGCAAATCTTCCAGGAAAGTAATCATAATCACAGTGGCAAAAAAGAGGCTTATACAGAAACTGGGATTTGTATTGCAGCTGAGGCATTGGGTTTGAGATCAGAGGACAGTGGCTTTAATATCCACACAGACCCACTGCCAGTCTATCCCTGAACAAGGTCTTTATCCTGAAATAAATGCTTTATCTTTGGTCTCGTTGCATGACAGTGTTATCCTGTCTATTTTTTCAATCACATGCTGTAATTGCACTTTTTACTGATTGAATGATTGATTGATTGATTGATTGAGTGAGTGAGTGAGTGAGTGAGTGAGTGAGTGAGTGAGTGAGTGAGTGAGTGAGTGAGTGAGTGAGTGAGTGAGTGAGTGAGTGACCAGTAAACCCCAAAGAATTTATTTTTAAAGTTTATTGATTTGCAGATGTTGACCTAATTTATGTATTAGATAGAATATTGTTTATAACAGGGATACACCCAGGACAGTTCGCCTGTCCATCACAGGGCACACACACCATTCACTCACACACTCATACCTAGGACAATTTAGACTCTTTTCAGGATTGTAAATATAAAATTTTAATTTTAATTTAAAATGCAAAGTGAAATTCTATAGGCAACTTCATCTTGGCCATTGGCCTAGAGTAATACAGGATTAAATACAGGAGTAATACATGTTAGGTCAGATGAAACCATGTTTCCATACAAGTGTGTTGTTTCTCATACAAACACAAGCTCCACCCATTTCTATGCAAATGATGGCAAAAACAGCCATCAGTACAGAAACTAAGCTTTGTGATTGGCTCAGGTGTCTCAGTACCTGAATAACCTGTCCAGCACTCCAAGCAGAATCAATCAACATTTTCTTCTTCACATTTTCTTTCCTTTTTGAAAAGATTTGTAAATCCTCAAGTGTGTGTTCACTGCCATCTGTGTGTTTGACAGCTGCAGAGATGGTATGATCAATTTCACTTTCCATTGCATGAAAGAAGAGGTGTGGCACTGGATAAACTAGGCTCTTTTATTTTACCCCCAACTGCTGATCCAAGATCAACAAACAAAAAAATGAATCCCAGAAGATGAAAATGCTGTTATATTAGCTGGCTAATGTGAGGAAAGTTGAAAGAGAGTTGTGGACAGCCTTAATAATCTTCCCTCATAGTGCACACACAGACACACATACATAACCAAACACACACACACACACACGCACAAACACATGTACCCACATAACCACACACTGTCACACACGCACCCGCGCGCATGCGCGCGCACACACGCACACACACAAACACATACACACACACACAGTCACACGCACACACGTCATGCTCAGATTAGAGCTATAAAGGCAGCAAATTTCCACTTTTTGGCCTCTTTGCGCCCCCTGGTGGTCACAAGATGGGGATGCTGGCCAGGTTGGCGATTCCACAGAGGTTTCTGCGGTTCCGGGCCATCAAAATATAACCTCCATCGCCCCATGTTTGCCCCCAGCTGTTCGGGGCAGGGGTGGGGGGGTGGGGGGGTGAAAGTGGGAGAAAAACACAGATGGGGACAAGGACAAGAGGTTAACATTTATTGACTGCTTGTTGGAACATACAAACTTTCACTTATGTGCAATGGAAAGTATCTACTACTGTTGTTAATCTACTCCACAACCCAAACATAATACAGAACTGCCAGAGCTGTAGGCCAGAGCTGCATACTGCATGAAAAGAACACCTTTTCACTGAATATGATGTATTGTGGGTTATGTGGGTGGGGTTGATTCAGGGCTGCGTTTCATTGGCTTAGCTGACTGATTTGAAGCGTAACTGCCTCCCAGCTCCGCGGCAGAGCACTTGGAGATACACTCCGAGCGTTGAGCTCCTTTGAAAACACTCTGTCTGTCAGCTGCGTACTCTAACCGGACCAGGGCGTGTCAAGGGGTCGGCTGAGCTCACCTGTTCTTAACGATCCAGAACTTCTTGCAGGTGGGAGTGACGCCATAGCCGACCACCAGCACAGCGTGGTTCAGGTCCTCCCCGCTACACTCGGGGTCGTAGTAAACACCTGCAGAGGAGACGGCGGGACAGGTGAGCTGCTCTTACCTGTGGTAAACTGCCACTACACTGTTGTGTCCTTACCCACAAAGCCACTTTTGCGTCATTACCCACAATGTCACTTTTACTTTCTGACCCATGTACTTTCCACCTCTGCATTACACCGGAGGTTTGTTTTAGTTTCAGACCTTGAAAGATTTCATCCAATTGTGCGGGGGGTCAGAAAGAGGTCAGCCAATAAGAACCGCCGAGATCTCACACTGTGCCAGCGAAACCATCAACTGCCCGACTGGCTCTACAGTTCAGCCAATCGCATGCAGGGAGACGATGTACATCCGGGTCAATGGGTCAGTGCGTCCCCATGGTTCCCTCCCAGCAGATGGCTCTGGCCTTACCGCTCTTGTAGAAGACAAAGCTTCTGGATCTGGAGTTGATCCCCACGGAAACAGGCCCATGCACGGCCACGACTGCCCGCAAGACCCGCTCGTTCCCCTCGGGGAGCTCCATAAAGTCCCAGATCTGGGCCACGCTGTCTGATCTGTTAAAGGCACACTTCTGCCCCTGAGGAGGCATACACAGACACACACATAAACACACACAGGCACAAACACACACACACACACACACATTAGACCACAGGTGGGCAATGGGAGCCGTATCTGTTTCTGGTTTTCTTGCAGGTTCTGGCCTAAATGATTTAATCAGCCCTCACATTAGTTACATTTGTTGAAATGTAGCGTGTAAATTACTGTTTTTGTGTCACTAAGTGAAACATTTGCTGTGATCTAATTTACAAGAGAACCAGTGTTGGTGTATGCCAGAGTAATTAGTGGAAACAGAAACCTACATATAGATAGGCTCTCCAGGCCCAGAACTGCCCACGCAGCACTAAACTCAGCCCCAAGGTTTTAAGGTATTTTCTACTAGAGATCTCCCATCCAAGTACAAAACAAGCCAATACCCACTTAGCTACAGCAGTTTGACTCAATAAGGGTACAGGGCAGTACAGCTGAGGTTTGTATTTCTTTAAAAAAAAATTTTTTAAAGCTGTTTGGCTACAGTGCCCTGTGAGTATGATTTATGAGGAAGTGGGGGTTTATGTACCACGCCCATGTAGGGATATTTCCTCTCAGAGCTGATGCCTTTCTTCATTGCATACTTGTAGGCATTGGTCATGTAGCCGCCCGTGCAGCCGTAGTTGCTCCTGACGCAGTCCACCAGGTTCTGGGGGCTGAGGGGCACCAGCTTCCTCCGGCTCCTCATTAGCTGACCCTCCAGAGCCCCCGCGGCGCTGATGGCCCAACAGGACCGGCAGGAGCCCTGGGGAGGAACCGTGGCGCTGTCATTCCACCCGTGTCCACTCGAGGGGAGCGTTACTCCTTATTGCGGTTTTTGGTGGGAGAGCGAGGGTAAAGCCACACATCCTCTGACGTGATCACCTGGCTTCACTCTCGCCTCTCCAAATATCTTTGGAGCATGTGGGCGTTTCCTGTTTTTTAAACAGCGTTCGTCAAATGTATTTTGATCCTACATTTTGGAAATCCCCATAGAGCAGTAATTAACACGACATCTTTAACTGAACTACGTGGACTGGGGAAATAAAATTAGAAATTGACTTTTCACATCAGATCATGTGAACATCTCGGATCTTTAATCTGATCCTTCGCGGACGTGAAAAATCACCTCCCATTGAAATGGACTGAGACGATTACGGAGTAGCTCCTTACCCCAGGATGTGTGGCTTCACTCTTAGCCTTACAAATTTTCAGTGTTTTGAACAAAGCAATGATTGACAACTCGTTGTTGCTCCGCCCATTACGGGGTTCGTGAAGTGTCACTCTCCAATCGCTAGTTTCAGCACTCTCAGAGCGTTCTGTCTCTAAATACACTAAATAATCCAAGTTATCTGACACAGGTGTACAGAACGTCACTAGCAGCTATCTATTGACAAGTCTGCCGTGATTGTTCAGACTGAAAGGAGGAAACCAAACATAACATTTTTCTTGGGTACTCAGATTATTGAACAGATTTCATTTAGAGAGTAATGTACAGCGTCAGCTACTGCTTTCCATCCAGGAAAAGATGTCCCCAAAAGTGACAGATCTAATAGTTTTCCCCTGCTGCCACCAGAGGGCAGTATTGCTCCTTGTGCCTCAACGCATGATCCCAGGAACCGCCTGAACTTGCTGCCCTGTGCTGTCGGTGGTTTAACAGACTGAACACTAATCTAATTTGACCTAATGTTGATTTAGATAAATCATTTAAATGTACCACTAATCCCTGTCTCTCTGGTCATGAAGCATGGAGATAACCTCTAATTGTGGCCTCGGTTAGAAATGGTTAAAAATGGCCCGGTTCTTGGTTCCTGGATCTCGGTTCCTGGTTCCTCGTCTCTTTATAAACACACTGACCTGATTTATGACCGGCATGACAAAGCCAAGTATGCGGTAATCGATGGTCTTGGGCAGTTTTGCGGGGATGTCATCGAGAGTGAATGTGTTGTTGGTCTCTCTGGCCTGAGAAACCACCAGACCGGTCATCTTTTCAGCCACTTCCTCAGCGGTCTGGGGTGTGGGTCGGGCGGTGCAGCTCAGGTTGGATGGTATGGGTTGGGCAGTGCAGGTTGGATGGTGTGAGTTGTGCGGTGCAGGTTGGGCAGTGCAGGTTGGGTGGTGTGGGGTGGTTGGTGTGAATTGTGGGGTGCAGGTCAGATGGTGCAGGATGGATGGTGCAGGTTGGGTGGTGCAGGTTGAATGGTGTGGGTTGGGCGGTGCAGGCTGGGTGGTGCCGTTTGGGGGGTGCTGGTTGGGTCAGGTGGCATGGGTTCAGTGGTGTGGGTTGGGTGGTGCAGGTCGGACGGTGTGAGTTGTGCGGTGCAGGTTGGGTGGTGCAGAATAGGTGGTGTGTGTTGGGTGGTGTAGGCTGGGTGGGGCAGGTTGGATGGTGTGAGTTGTGGGGTGCAGGTTGGGAGGTGAAGGTTGGATGGTGCAGGTATTGTGGTACAGGTTGGATGGTGTGGATTGGGCAGTGCAGGTCGGGTGGTGTGGTTTAAGCAATGCAGGTTGGGTGGTGTGAATTGCGGGGTGCAGTTCGGATGGTGTAGGATGGATGGTGCAGGTTTTGCCGTACAGGTTGGATGGTGTGAGTTGTGGGGTGCAGGTTGGGTGGTGCAGGTTGGGTGGCGTGGGACAGGCAGTCAGGTTGGATGGTGTGGATTGGGCGATGCAGGTTGGGTGGTGTGAATTGTGGGGTGCAGGTCGGGCAGTGCAGGTTAGATGGTGCAGGTCTTGCAGTGCAGGTTGGATGGTGTGGATTGGGCGGTGCAGGCTGGGTGGTGCCGTTTGGGGGGTGCTGGTTGGGTCAGGTGGCATGGGTTCAGTGGTGTGGGTTGGGTGGTGCAGGTTGAATGGTGTGGGTTGGGCGGTGCAGGCTGGGTGGTGCCGTTTGGGGGGTGCTGGTTGGGTCAGGTGGCATGGGTTCAGTGGTGTGGGTTGGGTGGTGCAGGTCGGACGGTGTGAGTTGTGCGGTGCAGGTTGGGTGGTGCAGGTTAGATGGTGCAGGTCTTGCAGTGCAGGTTGGATGGTGTGGATTGGGCGGTGCAGGCTGGGTGGTGTGAGTTGTGGGGTGCAGGTCAAGTGCTGCGGTTTGGGTGGTGCAGGTTGGATGTGTGGGCTGGGTGGAGCAGGTTGGATGGTGTGGATTAAGCAGTGCAGGTTGGGTGGTGTGAATTGTGGGGAGCAGATAGGATGGTGCAGGTTGGGTGGTGCAGGATGGATGGTGCAGGTTTGGGTGTACAGTTTGTATAGTGTGGATTGGGAAGTGAAGGTTGGGTGGTGTGAGTTGTGGGGTGCGGGTCAAGTTGTGCAGGTTGGGTGGTGTGGGTTTGGTGGTCCTGGTTGGATGGTGTGAGTTGTGGGGTGCTGGTTGGGTGGTGCATTTTGGGTGGTGTGGGTCAGGTGGTGTGGGTTGGGCGGTGCAGTTTGGATGGTGTGGGCTGGGCAGTGGAGGTTGGATGGTGTGGGTTGTGGGGTGCAGGTTGGGCGGTGCAGGTAGGATGGTGTGAGTTGTGGGGTGCAAGTTTGGTGGTGCAGGTTGGGTGGTGTGGGTTGAGCGGTGCAAGTTGGATGGTGTGAGTTGTGGGGTGCAGGTTTGGTGGTGCAGGTTGGGTGTTGCAGATTGGATGGTGCAGGTTGGGTGGTGTGGGTTGTGTGGTGTAGGTTGAATGGGGTGATTTCTAGGGTGCAGATTGTGGGGTGCAGGTTGTGCGGCAAAGGTTATGGGGTGCAGGTTGTGGGGTGCAGGTTGGGCGGTGCAGATTGGGTACTCGCCCTGTCTCCCAGGAGGTTCATGCCCAGCTGATAGGAGTGCGTGCCCTGCTCATACTCCAGGTTGTGGGCCTCGATCAGTTTTCAACTTACAATCAGCACCCAGTTCAGACCCAAGAAACCAAGAGAATGAGATAACGGCATATTTAAATGCTCTAACTAATTCATTAAGTGAAGAGCAACAATGAAAACCAGCAGAGCCTATGCATCTCTCGGGCCTGGGTTACAGACCCCTGTGCTACACCCTGACGAGATATAACTGATGCTATCACAGACAAACCACTAACCGGATTTTACGTTCTTTTTGTCTTCCTTTTTCTTAACTACAGAAGGCTTTGTAGTTAAGTAACAGAAGTGTCTGAGGATTCTAACGTACATTTTGATTCTGCATGGTATATTTCAGAAGTTACGTCAAACTGTAATATTTGCCGTCAATGGAGACCCCGCTTTTGATGGTGATGGTGTCACCCGGTGCGGTCCGTACCCACTGCACCCTCCTGGTCAGGCCTCTAAACTCAGGAGAGATCGATAACGCAGTGAGGAAAAGGGCAAATTAATCCTCACGCTTAATTTTACATTTTATACTTACCGAGAAACTTCCCCAGCAGGGTACAACAGACGTCATGTGACTCACAGGGAAGGAGCGGGATCCCAGAGGCTCAAAATTGCCTGTCCCATCAAATCAAGATTCCATCCCCCCCCCCCCCAAATTCAAGGACCCATAAAAAATTATAGTTGGCTATAACACAACTGCCTCAGACCCTCCTTAAAGCTGTATAAAAATGGCTGCAGCGCCCCTGAAAATGACTGCTGTCCCCAGGGAGAGACCCTAAAGAAGAGTTTTTAAGGGAATTTACAGCAAGGGGAGCAGAACTCCGGTCCTGGATTGCCGGTCTGCGTGCTGGTTTTTGTTCCAACTGTAACCCAGGGTTCCAAGACACAAATTGAATAGATAGTGAAACAAAGAAAATTTGTAAATAACCAGTAGCAAGTAAATAAGTAAATTATCATTCAAAATAGAGACAAAAGAAAAATATTTTTTAATAAGGAAAAATACATTTTCTTTATGTGCAGGAAGATCAGTTGATCGAAGGATTAGATAACCAATGCGGATAACTTGTTGTAAATTTTTTGATTGGTCAATCACATGACAAGCCCGCCCTAACTTCTGGTCAAGATGGCTTGAGTGACAGCAGACATGCAAAAAATTTCTCTGAACAGATTAAGCTAATTCGAAGTGAATTACAAGTGAATTTAGGATACAATTGCAGATATTTTATGGAGGAGTGACAGTAACTTGAAAATAACCAGAGATTTATAAAGAAATAACGAAGGTTTGCAACGTTCTTCTATCACCCTGGGCGACCATCGCCTGAAAGAAAATTTTCTGCATTCGCCATAAAGATCGTTGAAAACTGAACTTTGAACAACTTTGGACATATTCCCTTGGTGAGTCCCCATTCTAAGACTATCTATCTTATTTCACTGCCATAGTATCAGTTAGCTTTGGTGTGTTCAGAAACGATAACGTTAAATGTAGTCGTAATACAAAAAAATCCGAAAATGAAGGTCGCTAAGTAGCCTAGCTAGCTTCATGTGATTTAAAGGAGTACCATGGTGATTTTCACACTTTCTCGGTTTTATGTGCTATTTGCACAAGAAGCATTGAAGAAACACATTGAGTAAAGAATTAAATATGTCCGTTCTGTATTTTTGGAGAAATATGCGTTTTAAATTTATCGTCCTATTTTCAACCGGTTGAGAAAGTTGTCAACTTGGTGCGTCACGAACACAGTAACCACTCCCCTTTCCACGCCCCGTAAACCCATGGATAACTGGAGACCCACAGTTTGCGCCGCTGGCTTACGGGCAAGACAATGCAAATATTTGACTAACGTTAGGTTCACTTAAATTAGAGTGCCGTTTAAGGACTATTAGATTATTTCTGGTTATATTCATTTAGCTAGCTAGCTAGCTAGCTAACGTTAGCTAACTAGGTAGTTTGCTTTCGTAAGGCAATGTTATCGATAACGTTAGCTAGCTAGTTTGCGTTTATGAGGACGTTATAGTTGTGCTTTTATCTTATCTTGGCTAGCTAGATAGCAAAAATTATAATTGGATATAAGTCAACGTCCTTACCTTAGCTATCTATCAATACTTGATATATTAAGCTAGCTAGCTTGTGAAAAGTCTCCCAAAAAGAGCGCTTATCATGGGGGTAGCTATGGTAACGGGGCACGGTCTGTCAATCATAACTAACTGACAGTTCTCATTACCACGCCCAGACGGTTCGGGTGAACTTTTATAGTGGGTAATTTAGGCTTAGAAAAATACGTTTTAAAGTACGTTGAAATGACTGAATAGTAAAAAAAAATATGCTGTTTGTTTTGTTGTTACCTAAAGACAACTGGGAAGTGTCACGTTCAACCACCATGTTACTCCTTTAAAGCTCTGGTAGTAGTAGCTAGCTAAATTGGGTAGCTATAGCAACTGGCAGCTGAACAGGCAAATGTGTATAATTGTTGTTTGGGGGGTAGGCCGGGCTAACAGCAGGGCTGTTTCCTGCTTTGTGACAGTGGTGCTAGACGAACCAGGCAGTTCGCCACATAGCAAGCTGAAAATATTTTGAAGCGGGGACAATGTGATGTAACGCTAACTTGCTGCTAGCTATCTTTGCAAGGCGGCTATCTAGCTAACGTTAGCTAGAATAAGGGCATCCGAGAATTCTCCGGTTGTGTTCTGAAAGTGTATCTCCTGTGTAATCGCATATCGAAGCCACATCGGCGTAGGCCTACTCTTTGTTTAACGTTACTTAAAACGAGTGTATGTCGTGGTACCTTTTGTTAGAAAGCGAACGTAACTAACTAACTACCTAGCTAGCTAGTGCTGCGAGGAAACGTCAGTGGGTGAGCTTGGAAGCACTGCAAGATATGAGTAGTGAATTGAGTGAGCTAATGGTGGCTAATTCTACTTCCAGTTAATTGGAATCTAGATATGCTGACAGAATGAGAACAGATTGACAATTGATATGGGCTTTCACCAAGTTTATTTAACAGAGTAAATGGGAAGTTGCAAGTGTCATACAATTTAGATGTTCACAGTGTATACTATGTCTTAATAATCTGAATGTACAGACTACTGATGAGTCTTTTGGCTTTGTGTTGCAAGGCCGGGTTTTTCTTTTTGTGTGTGTTGGTTTTTTTGTTGTTCGATTTGACCTGCTGTGCTGGATCCTGGATTCATCTGCCCCTGCTTGCCTTCCCCGGAGAGCTACAGCGGCGCGCGGACTGGCGAGCCACCCATGTGATCGACCTGCAATTTTAAAGAGAGGGAAAGAGTTCAATTGTGCCTTCTACAACGATGGTAGGACAAGTGTTTGAATTCTACAAACTGGAACTCAGCAACAAGTGGTCCAACAACCACACGGACTAAACTGATTTGCAGTTAGTGTTTTAGAAAAGTGTTTTGGTGTTATAGTGTGATAAGTTTCCTTTACATAGGTACTTTCAATAGTACTACATAAGAGTTTTGGTTTCAAAATAAAACTATTGATTTCAAAATAAAAGTCCTAAAGTCTAATTAGTGACAGATTATACTAGAACCAAATAACTAATAATAGGGATAGACCGAAACACATCAAAGAAATACTAAAAGTATGGTTAAGGTATAAAAATGGGAAAAATAGTCAAAAATTAGTGGAACCAGAGAAAATATAAATACAGACACAAAGTAAAAGGTCTTGGGACCAACTTGTATTTTTTTTTCTTTTCCCATTTTGTATATATGTGTACTGTTGTTGTTAATGCTTTCTACTTTGTAATAAAAACAAAAGGTACAGAGAACCAAAAAGGGAAAATTTAATTTTTAAAAATCATTCTCTTACCTTTGAGATATAGATCCTGCTTCCGTGTGCTTCATTCTTGATGTGCAAACCGCCTCTCTCTCGAGTCGAATCTGTTGTCTTCTGATCTGGTCCATACTTACCTGATTTTATCCATTCTAGTAACGGTGTTAGCATTGAAACACTTGTTACAGAGGAAATCATTTGGCGAGCCAGCCAGGAGAGAGATTGTGTTTGCACCAAGAGTGATCCCACCAAAAAAACGCCAAAAGTAGATAAAAGCCATTTAATAGACTTTCACAATAGATATAGTGAAAATTGAAAAAGTAGACATCCCTAACTCTGTAATTGTTAGTGGCATTACCCAAACTAGCCTAGACACAGAGCTTGAGGAAAGTTTAGTGATCCATAGCCCTATTAATCGCCACTTCCTAATTGATGACCCAAACTCAGAAATCCACCGTCATGTAATTATTGTGTTTGATGACAGCTCTGCCATGCAGACATTAAGGCCCCAACTGCCCCTGGTTTACAAGAGCCCCCATGACCCTGAAGCCACGTTAAATGTGCGCGCTCTAGATAGCATCTATACACTCGAGGCCAGCAGTAGCGCCACCAAGGGGTACCTCGAAACCCTGCAAGACCTTGCGAGAATGAGTGAGAGATCTCTTCAAGATATGCTCCAGGAGGAGCTGACAAAGATGGTCTTGTTGGGAGAGACAAATCCCCCTGCACAAAAACCTATAATATTTGAACTAGAAACAGAGCCTCAGAGCCAAGAAAGTGACAGGTCCACATTGCCTGATGCCCAGCGAGAGTTTGTTGCAGCAACTACCACCACGCATTCACCGCATGCTTCTCCCTTGTGGAACCCTGAGTATAGAGAACCCAAAAACCCAGCCAAGGGAACTGAACCAACCGTCGTACACCACAGCCCAACAGGAACAGATGGTGTCGATGCCCCCGTGATAATCCACCCAGCCCTCCCCATGAACACAGTTAACCCTCCTAGTGTACAAAAGATGGTAATAGAACACATTGTGAAGAACGAAGCTGCCGTCTCCCACCAGGTCTCGTTTCGTCTTCGAGTCTACTCTGGGAAGAGCCCCCGCCCTAATGGCGAACCAGACTGCGACACCTGGCGTGCGAGTGTTGAATTCCTGATGACTGATCCATCCATTTCTGACCTGCATAGAACACAGAAAATCATAGACAGTTTACTGCCTCCTGCCACAGACGTTATCAAGCAGGTGAGTCCTCGAGCCTTACCCACAGTGTATCTTGAGCTCCTAGATTCAATCTATGGCTCAGTAGAAGATGGAGATGATTTAGTTGCCAAGTTCATGGGCACCTTGCAGAATGAGGGTGAGAAGCCCTCAAGCTACCTGCACAGATTGCAAGTTATCCTGAGTACAGCCATCAGAAGAGGTGGCATTGCAGAGGAGGAACGAAGTCGCTGTCTTCTGAGCGAAGTCGCTGCCGAGGCTGTTGGAACCATGAGCTGATCACAGACCTTCAACTGGAATGGAAAAAAACACAACCACCTTCCTTCGCTGAATTGGTGTTCCTCATCAGGATGGAAGAGGACAGACACGCTTCAAAGGAAGATCACATGGGGAAACACCTTGGCCTATATAAGCAAGTTCCCATTGCTCCCAAGCTACGAACTGCAGCACACCGCCAAACAGCCTACTCCTGTGATGCTTCCGATGCCGCAGATGCTGAAACTGACACCCTAGAGGGGCAAGTCACAGAACTGCAAGCTCAATTTACCGCAATGCAAACACCGCTTAAACCAAAGACTAAGACCAAACACCACGAAGCGACTGAGATCAATGCACTGAAGAGTCAGGTCACAGAGATCCAAGCCCAAGTTGCTGTTATGAAGGCGGCTCCTCAGAAAGTTACAGTCAACAGTCCTGAAGATGAAACCACTGCACTAAAGAGACAAGTCGCCGAGCTCCAAGCTCAGATGACCACACTTTGAGCGCAGAACCATCAGATAGGGAGGAAACCACGCTCAAAGGAGACCGTAACCAAAGTTGAACCCCAACCTACTGATCAGGGAACAGTAGATCAGCCAAATCGCAGTGGGCCAACCTCAAGCAGGCCTCACCCTTGGTACTGTTTCCATTGTGGAGAAGGTGGGCATATCGCGTCAGGCTGTGAGAATGAACCAAACCCTGCCCTGGTTGAAGAAAAGAGACATCAGTGTAAAGAAAAGCAACTTCAATGGGATTGTTTAAACTACCGACAGTCTCTGTTGAAGGGCAAACCGGGACTAAAAAAAGAGAAACGCACCCTAGAAGAATTGAAAGAGTGATCAACAAGTGTGCCCAAAATGGAACGTCGTCCATTGAACTGCCAAAAGGACTAGTAGGAATGAAGTGCACAGCTCAGATCATTATAGGAGGAAAAGAGATCAACTGCCTTCTAGATACCGGATCTCAAGTCACCACGATCCCCCTGTTGTTCTATGAGAACAACTTGTCAAGCCACCCCATGAAGTCACTGAATGATCTGCTAGAAGTCGAAGGAACAAATGGACAGGCTGTGCCTTACCTTGGATATGTGGAGCTGAGCCTGACGTTTCCCAGAGAGTTTCTGGGAACTGAAGTTGAAGTACCTACGTTAGCACTAGTGGTTCCAGATATGACCAACATGCCCCAGATCCTCATTGGTACTAACTCTCTAGACACCCTGTATGCCAATTACACTCAGAAGAACACAGCCAATCCTCGGTCAGCACTTCACGGTTATAGAGCAGTTCTTAAGACTCCTGAGATAAGACAGAAACAAGCATGCACTGGTACCCTGGGGAGGGTAATTGTGAAGGGAAACACACCAGAAGTCGTGTCAGCGGGCTGCACAGTGGTCCTTGATGGGCTAATTCATGTGAATGGTGGCTACACTGAGAGATGGGTCACCGTAGAGCCAACGTCAAGGTCCTCCCTGCCTGGAGGGTTGCTGGTGGCCAGCTGCTTGCACACCTTACCTGTAGAATGCCCCAGCCACTTGCCAGTCCTGCTCAAGAACGAGACAAAAAATGACATTGTGATCCACCCCAGGACCGTGTTAGCCGAGATGCACGCTGTCCAGCGAGTGATGGGGAAGGAGCCCCCTACAACCTCAAGTAACTCCAGTGCCAGAACGACCAAACCTGTCAAACCCAAGATGAAATTCGACTTTGGTGACTCTCCCGTACCATATGAGTGGAAAGACAGAATAACGGAGCAGTTGAACTCTATGCCTGAAGTGTTCGCCTTAAACGATCTTGGCTATGGCCATACCGATAAAGTGAAACATCACATCAAACTCAGTGATGAGACTCCCTTCAAACATAGAGCCAGACCTATTCATCCTCAGGATGTGGATGCCGTAAGGAAGCACCTTCAGGAGTTGCTGGCAGCCAGCATTATCCGTGAATCAGAATCTCCCTTTGCATCACCTATAGTTGTGGTTCGGAAGAAGAACAACTCAGTACGCCTGTGCATTGACTTCAGGAAGCTAAATTCCCAGACTATAAAAGACGCATACGCTCTGCCCAATCTGGAAGAGGTCTTCTCGGTGTTGACTGGCTCGAAGTGGTTCTCAGTTCTCGACCTGAAGTCGGGTTATTTCCAGATCGAGATGGAAGAGGCTGATAAGCAAAAAACTGCCTTTGTGTGTCCTCTCGGGTTCTGGGAATTCAATAGAATGTCACAAGGGATCACGAGTGCGCCCAGCTCGTTCCAGAGGCTAATGGAGAGGTGTATGGGGGATCTCAACAGGAAAGAAGCACTGGTTTTCATTGGTGACCTCATAGTCTTCTCTGACACCCTCGAGGAACAGGAATCCCGACTGATGCAAGTCCTTCGACGGTTGAAGGAATATGGACTGAAACTGTCTCCGGAGAAATGCCCAGACGGTTCGGGTGAACTTTTATAGTGGGAAATTTAGGCTTAGAAAAATACGTTTTAAAGTACGTTGAAATGACTGAATAGTAAAAAAAAATATGCTGTTTGTTTTGTTGTTACCTAAAGACAACTGGGAAGTGTCACGTTCAACCACCATGTTACTCCTTTAAAGCTCTGGTAGTAGTAGCTAGCTAAATTGGGTAGCTATAGCAACTGGCGGCTGAACAGGCAAATGTGTATAATTGTTGTTTGGGGGGTAGGCCGGGCTAACAGCAGGGCTGTTTCCTGCTTTGTGACAGTGGTGCTAGACGAACCAGGCAGTTCGCCACATAGCAAGCTGAAAATATTTTGAAGCGGGGACAATGTGATGTAACGCTAACTTGCTGCTAGCTATCTTTGCAAGGCGGCTATCTAGCTAACGTTAGCTAGAATAAGGGCATCCGAGAATTCTCCGGTTGTGTTCTGAAAGTGTATCTCCTGTGTAATCGCATATCGAAGCCACATCGGCGTAGGCCTACTCTTTGTTTAACGTTACTTAAAACGAGTGTATGTCGTGGTACCTTTTGTTAGAAAGCGAACGTAACTAACTAACTACCTAGCTAGCTAGTGCTGCGAGGAAACGTCAGTGGGTGAGCTTGGAAGCACTGCAAGATATGAGTAGTGAATTGAGTGAGCTAATGGTGGCTAATTCTACTTCCAGTTAATTGGAATCTAGATATGCTGACAGAATGAGAACAGATTGACAATTGATATGGGCTTTCACCAAGTTTATTTAACAGAGTAAATGGGAAGTTGCAAGTGTCATACAATTTAGATGTTCACAGTGTATACTATGTCTTAATAATCTGAATGTACAGACTACTGATGAGTCTTTTGGCTTTGTGTTGCAAGGCCGGGTTTTTCTTTTTGTGTGTGTTGGTTTTTTTGTTGTTCGATTTGACCTGCTGTGCTGGATCCTGGATTCATCTGCCCCTGCTTGCCTTCCCCGGAGAGCTACAGCGGCGCGCGGACTGGCGAGCCACCCATGTGATCGACCTGCAATTTTAAAGAGAGGGAAAGAGTTCAATTGTGCCTTCTACAACGATGGTAGGACAAGTGTTTGAATTCTACAAACTGGAACTCAGCAACAAGTGGTCCAACAACCACACGGACTAAACTGATTTGCAGTTAGTGTTTTAGAAAAGTGTTTTGGTGTTATAGTGTGATAAGTTTCCTTTACATAGGTACTTTCAATAGTACTACATAAGAGTTTTGGTTTCAAAATAAAACTATTGATTTCAAAATAAAAGTCCTAAAGTCTAATTAGTGACAGATTATACTAGAACCAAATAACTAATAATAGGGATAGACCGAAACACATCAAAGAAATACTAAAAGTATGGTTAAGGTATAAAAATGGGAAAAATAGTCAAAAATTAGTGGAACCAGAGAAAATATAAATACAGACACAAAGTAAAAGGTCTTGGGACCAACTTGTATTTTTTTTTCTTTTCCCATTTTGTATATATGTGTACTGTTGTTGTTAATGCTTTCTACTTTGTAATAAAAACAAAAGGTACAGAGAACCAAAAAGGGAAAATTTAATTTTTAAAAATCATTCTCTTACCTTTGAGATATAGATCCTGCTTCCGTGTGCTTCATTCTTGATGTGCAAACCGCCTCTCTCTCGAGTCGAATCTGTTGTCTTCTGATCTGGTCCATACTTACCTGATTTTATCCATTCTAGTAACGGTGTTAGCATTGAAACACTTGTTACAGAGGAAATCATTTGGCGAGCCAGCCAGGAGAGAGATTGTGTTTGCACCAAGAGTGATCCCACCAAAAAAACGCCAAAAGTAGATAAAAGCCATTTAATAGACTTTCACAATAGATATAGTGAAAATTGAAAAAGTAGACATCCCTAACTCTGTAATTGTTAGTGGCATTACCCAAACTAGCCTAGACACAGAGCTTGAGGAAAGTTTAGTGATCCATAGCCCTATTAATCGCCACTTCCTAATTGATGACCCAAACTCAGAAATCCACCGTCATGTAATTATTGTGTTTGATGACAGCTCTGCCATGCAGACATTAAGGCCCCAACTGCCCCTGGTTTACAAGAGCCCCCATGACCCTGAAGCCACGTTAAATGTGCGCGCTCTAGATAGCATCTATACACTCGAGGCCAGCAGTAGCGCCACCAAGGGGTACCTCGAAACCCTGCAAGACCTTGCGAGAATGAGTGAGAGATCTCTTCAAGATATGCTCCAGGAGGAGCTGACAAAGATGGTCTTGTTGGGAGAGACAAATCCCCCTGCACAAAAACCTATAATATTTGAACTAGAAACAGAGCCTCAGAGCCAAGAAAGTGACAGGTCCACATTGCCTGATGCCCAGCGAGAGTTTGTTGCAGCAACTACCACCACGCATTCACCGCATGCTTCTCCCTTGTGGAACCCTGAGTATAGAGAACCCAAAAACCCAGCCAAGGGAACTGAACCAACCGTCGTACACCACAGCCCAACAGGAACAGATGGTGTCGATGCCCCCGTGATAATCCACCCAGCCCTCCCCATGAACACAGTTAACCCTCCTAGTGTACAAAAGATGGTAATAGAACACATTGTGAAGAACGAAGCTGCCGTCTCCCACCAGGTCTCGTTTCGTCTTCGAGTCTACTCTGGGAAGAGCCCCCGCCCTAATGGCGAACCAGACTGCGACACCTGGCGTGCGAGTGTTGAATTCCTGATGACTGATCCATCCATTTCTGACCTGCATAGAACACAGAAAATCATAGACAGTTTACTGCCTCCTGCCACAGACGTTATCAAGCAGGTGAGTCCTCGAGCCTTACCCACAGTGTATCTTGAGCTCCTAGATTCAATCTATGGCTCAGTAGAAGATGGAGATGATTTAGTTGCCAAGTTCATGGGCACCTTGCAGAATGAGGGTGAGAAGCCCTCAAGCTACCTGCACAGATTGCAAGTTATCCTGAGTACAGCCATCAGAAGAGGTGGCATTGCAGAGGAGGAACGAAGTCGCTGTCTTCTGAGCGAAGTCGCTGCCGAGGCTGTTGGAACCATGAGCTGATCACAGACCTTCAACTGGAATGGAAAAAAACACAACCACCTTCCTTCGCTGAATTGGTGTTCCTCATCAGGATGGAAGAGGACAGACACGCTTCAAAGGAAGATCACATGGGGAAACACCTTGGCCTATATAAGCAAGTTCCCATTGCTCCCAAGCTACGAACTGCAGCACACCGCCAAACAGCCTACTCCTGTGATGCTTCCGATGCCGCAGATGCTGAAACTGACACCCTAGAGGGGCAAGTCACAGAACTGCAAGCTCAATTTACCGCAATGCAAACACCGCTTAAACCAAAGACTAAGACCAAACACCACGAAGCGACTGAGATCAATGCACTGAAGAGTCAGGTCACAGAGATCCAAGCCCAAGTTGCTGTTATGAAGGCGGCTCCTCAGAAAGTTACAGTCAACAGTCCTGAAGATGAAACCACTGCACTAAAGAGACAAGTCGCCGAGCTCCAAGCTCAGATGACCACACTTTGAGCGCAGAACCATCAGATAGGGAGGAAACCACGCTCAAAGGAGACCGTAACCAAAGTTGAACCCCAACCTACTGATCAGGGAACAGTAGATCAGCCAAATCGCAGTGGGCCAACCTCAAGCAGGCCTCACCCTTGGTACTGTTTCCATTGTGGAGAAGGTGGGCATATCGCGTCAGGCTGTGAGAATGAACCAAACCCTGCCCTGGTTGAAGAAAAGAGACATCAGTGTAAAGAAAAGCAACTTCAATGGGATTGTTTAAACTACCGACAGTCTCTGTTGAAGGGCAAACCGGGACTAAAAAAAGAGAAACGCACCCTAGAAGAATTGAAAGAGTGATCAACAAGTGTGCCCAAAATGGAACGTCGTCCATTGAACTGCCAAAAGGACTAGTAGGAATGAAGTGCACAGCTCAGATCATTATAGGAGGAAAAGAGATCAACTGCCTTCTAGATACCGGATCTCAAGTCACCACGATCCCCCTGTTGTTCTATGAGAACAACTTGTCAAGCCACCCCATGAAGTCACTGAATGATCTGCTAGAAGTCGAAGGAACAAATGGACAGGCTGTGCCTTACCTTGGATATGTGGAGCTGAGCCTGACGTTTCCCAGAGAGTTTCTGGGAACTGAAGTTGAAGTACCTACGTTAGCACTAGTGGTTCCAGATATGACCAACATGCCCCAGATCCTCATTGGTACTAACTCTCTAGACACCCTGTATGCCAATTACACTCAGAAGAACACAGCCAATCCTCGGTCAGCACTTCACGGTTATAGAGCAGTTCTTAAGACTCTTGAGATAAGACAGAAACAAGCATGCACTGGTACCCTGGGGAGGGTAATTGTGAAGGGAAACACACCAGAAGTCGTGTCAGCGGGCTGCACAGTGGTCCTTGATGGGCTAATTCATGTGAATGGTGGCTACACTGAGAGATGGGTCACCGTAGAGCCAACGTCAAGGTCCTCCCTGCCTGGAGGGTTGCTGGTGGCCAGCTGCTTGCACACCTTACCTGTAGAATGCCCCAGCCACTTGCCAGTCCTGCTCAAGAATGAGACAAAAAATGACATTGTGATCCACCCCAGGACCGTGTTAGCCGAGATGCACGCTGTCCAGCGAGTGATGGGGAAGGAGCCCCCTACAACCTCAAGTAACTCCAGTGCCAGAACGACCAAACCTGTCAAACCCAAGATGAAATTCGACTTTGGTGACTCTCCCGTACCATATGAGTGGAAAGACAGAATAACGGAGCAGTTGAACTCTATGCCTGAAGTGTTCGCCTTAAACGATCTTGGCTATGGCCATACCGATAAAGTGAAACATCACATCAAACTCAGTGATGAGACTCCCTTCAAACATAGAGCCAGACCTATTCATCCTCAGGATGTGGATGCCGTAAGGAAGCACCTTCAGGAGTTGCTGGCAGCCAGCATTATCCGTGAATCAGAATCTCCCTTTGCATCACCTATAGTTGTGGTTCGGAAGAAGAATAACTCAGTACGCCTGTGCATTGACTTCAGGAAGCTAAATTCCCAGACTATAAAAGACGCATACGCTCTGCCCAATCTGGAAGAGGTCTTCTCGGTGTTGACTGGCTCGAAGTGGTTCTCAGTTCTCGACCTGAAGTCGGGTTATTTCCAGATCGAGATGGAAGAGGCTGATAAGCAAAAAACTGCCTTTGTGTGTCCTCTCGGGTTCTGGGAATTCAATAGAATGTCACAAGGGATCACGAGTGCGCCCAGCTCGTTCCAGAGGCTAATGGAGAGGTGTATGGGGGATCTCAACAGGAAAGAAGCACTGGTTTTCATTGGTGACCTCATAGTCTTCTCTGACACCCTCGAGGAACAGGAATCCCGACTGATGCAAGTCCTTCGACGGTTGAAGGAATATGGACTGAAACTGTCTCCGGAGAAATGCATGTTTTTCCAAACATCTGTCAAATACTTGGGCCACATAGTGTCCCAGCATGGAGTCGAGACAGACCCAGGGAAGATCAAAGTTTTAAAGACTTGGCCAAGGCTCACAAACCTTCAAGAGTTGAGATCCTTCCTAGGGTTTTCTGGGTTCTACCGAAGGTTCGTTCAAGACTATGCCAAGATCACCAGACTTCTAAATGACCTCACAGCAGGATATCCCCCTCTCCGAAAGAGCAATAAAAAAGGGAAGGAGAGGAGCAGCCAGTACTTTGATCCCAGAGGGTCTTTTGGCGACAGATGGTCACCATCTTGTCAACGGGCATTCGAGACTCTCATTGAAAAGCTCACCTCTGCTCCTGTCCTGGGGTTCGCAGCACTATACCAGGAGCAGGATGGAAAGAAAAGAGCCATAGCCTTTGCAAGCAGAGGGCTGACCAAGAGCGAAGCCAAATACCCCACTCACAAACTTGAATTCCTAGCTCTCAAATGGGCTGTCACTGCAAAGTTTAGTGACTACCTTTATGGGACGGACTTCACGGTCATAACCGACAGTATCCCCCTAACCTATATCCTGACATCAGCCAAACTGGATGCCACAAGTTATAGGTGGCTGTCAAGTCTGTCAACATACTCCTTCAAACTCCAGTACAAAGCGGGAAAACAGAATCAGGATGCGGATGGACTTTCTCGACGACCCCATGGTGAGCTCACGGACGACCCGGCGTCACAGAAAGAGAGAGAGAGAATCAAGCAATTCACCCTTCACCATATGACAAATACAGAGCATACTGATGTCGTCCTTCCGAAGGCAGTGACCGCCATCTGTGAAAAACATCTTGTCCATCAACTCAATGCAAGGTTTGGATCCTCGCACCCATCCTTAGTGGAATCCCTTGCTCTCCACTCTGATGCCCTACCTAGTGGTTTCCAACATGAAGATGACCACGGTCTCCCTGTGATCCCTCATCTGTCTGAAGAGGACTTGACGGAGCAGCAAAGGGCAGATCCAGATCTTAGAGTAGTCATAGAGCACCTGCAGTCTCGAGAAAAGCCCTCTCCTACCCTAAGAAAAGAACTCCCTGACATAGGCTTGTGGTTACAAGAATGGAACCGGTTGGAGGTGAGAGATGGAGTACTATATAGAGGAAGACAAGACAGAGGAGACCTAACATATCAACTGGCGCTCATCGCAGATCTAAGAGCTACTGTGCTGAAAAGTTTACATGATGACTTGGGCCACTTAGCTGTGGAACGAACTCTCGACCTTACAAGATCCAGATTTTATTGGCCAAGAATGTCTGCGGACGTAGATGAAAAAATAAAGACGTGTGAACGCTGTGTCCGCAGGAAAACTCCTCAGGTCCTTCCAGTCCTTCCACTGACCATACAGAGTCAGGTTGAGATGGGAGGAGGCGTGGCTAATGATCCCGAGGAGCAATAGAAAGAAGTTCTGCAGGGCATGCATCCTAACGCTACTTTCTGAAGAAGAGAGTAGGTGGGTGGGGGAGGGGGGAAGTGAGTTCAAGGCAAACAAAAGATTTAAAAAAAACACATATATCCAGTACAAAAAGAATTCACAAAATTTCCAAGGCATTGCGAACATATTGACTCCAGCAAATTGTACAGAATCTTTTTGATGATGTCAGTCAGGTCCTCAGTCAGCTGCCCAGCGCAGGCCCTGAGCACGCCATCAGGGATGCCATCAGGGCCAGCAGCCTTAGGTGCATTGATCCTGCTCAGTGCAGCACACATGTTGGTGGGGGCGAGTGTAAGGGGCTGGTGGTCTGCAGGGAGTACAGCCTTGATGGTCGCCTCCTGGATGTCCCTGTCAAAGCGAGCATAGAAGTTATTAAGCTCATCAGGGAGGGAGGTGTCGCTGGTTGGGGGGGAGGTGTAGGTGGGTTTGTAGTCCGTGATGGCCTGGATGCCCTGCCACATGCGTCGGGGGTCGGAGATGCAAGTGAAGTGCTCCTCAATCCTTAGCTTGTGGCTGTGCTTGGCCCACTTGATGCCCCTTTTCAGGTTAGCCCTTGCTGAACTGTAGGCCTGCGCGTCACCTGATCTAAAAGCAGTGTCGCAGTGTTATGTAGGTGGGGTTGATTCACGGCTGCGTTTCATTGGCTGAGCTGACTGATTTGAAGCGTAACTGCCTCCCAGCTCCGCGGCAGAGCACTTGGAGATACGCTTTGAGCGTCGAGCGCCTTTTAAAACACTCTGTCTGTCAGCTGCGTACTCTAACCGGACCAGGGCGTGTCGCAGGGCCGGCGGAGCTCACCTGTTCTTAACGATCCAGAACTTCTTGCAGGTAGGAGTGACGCCATAGCCGACCACCAGCACGGCGTGGTTCAGGTCGTCCTGGCTAAACTTGGGGTCGTAGTAAACACCTGCATAGGAGACGGCGGGACAGGTGAGCTGCTCTTACCTGTGGTAAACTGCCACTACACTGTTGTGTCCTTACCCACAAAGCCACTTTTGCGTCATTACCCACAATGTCACTTTTACTTTCTGACCCATGTACTTTCCACCTCTGCATTACACTGGAGAGTTTGTTTTAGTTTTAGAGCTTGAAAGATTTCATCCAGTTGTGCGAGGGGTCAGAAAGAGGTCAGCCAATAAGAACCGCCGAGATCTCACACTGTGCCAGCGAAACCTTCAACTGCCCGACTGGCTCTACAGTTCAGCCAATCACATGCAGGGAGACGATGTACTTCCGGGTCAACGGGTCAGTGCGTCCCCATGGTCCTCTCCCAGCAGAAGGCTCTGGCCTTACTGCTCTTGTAGAAGACAAAGCTTCTGGATCTGGCGTTGATCCCCATGGAAACGGGCCCATGCATGGCCACGACTGCCCGCAAGACCCGCTCGTTCCCCTCAGGGAGCTCCATAAAGTCCCAGATCTGGGCCACGCTGTCTGATCTGTTAAAGGCACACTTCTGGTCCTGAGGAGGCATACACAGACACACACATAAACACACAAACACACACAGGCACATACACACACCCATAGACAGGCACACACAGGCACATATGCACATACACCCACACACACAGGCACACACACACACACACCCTCACATACATACATGCATACACACACATACACACAAACAGGCACACACATACATGCGCACACACACACGCACATACACACACAGGCATGCACAGTCAAGAACACACACGCAAACGCACACACACACACACACGCGCACACACAGGCACACACAGGCAAGCACACACGTGCACACACACGCACACACGCACGCACGCACACACACGCACGCACACGCACACGCACACACACACACACACACACACACACGTTAGACCACAGGTGGGCAATGGGAGCCGTATCTGTTTCTGGTTCTCTTGCAGGTTCTGGCCTAAATTATTTAATCAGCCCTCACATTAGCTACATTTGTTGAAATGTAGCGTGTAAATTACTGTTTTTGTGTGACTAAGTGAAACATTTGCTGTGATCTAATTTACAAGAGAACCAGTGTTGGTGTATGCAGCCATTTATCTAATTTAGCCAGAGTGGAAACAGAAACCTACACATAGACCGCCTCTCCAGGCCCAGAACTGCCCACCCAGCACTAAACTCAGCCCCAAGGTTTTAAAGTATTTTCGACTAGAGATCTCCCATCCAAGTACAAAACAAGCCAATACCCACTTAGCTTCAGCAGTTTGACTCAATAAGGGTACAGGGCAGTACAGCTGAGGTTCGTATTTCTCAAAAAATATAAATAAAATAAAGCTGTTTGGGTACAGTGCCCTGTGAGTATGTTTTATGAGGAAGTGGGGGTTTATGTACCACGCCCATGTAGGGCTATTTCCTCTCAGATCTGATGCCTTTCTTCATTGCGTACTTGTAGGCGTTGGTCATGTAGCCGCCCATGCAGCCGTAGTTGCTCCTGACGCAGTCCACCACGTTCTGGGGGCTGAGGGGCACCAGCTTCCTCCGGCTCCTCATTAGCTGACCCTCCAGAGCCCCCGCGGCGCTGATGGCCCAACAGGACAGGCAGGAGCCCTGGGGAGGAACCGTGGTGCTGTCATTCCACCCATGTCCACCTGAGGGGAGCGTTACTCCTTATTGCGGTTTTTGGTGGGAGAGCGAGGGTAAAGACACACATCCTCTGACGTGATCACCTAGCTTTACTCTCGCCTCTTTGGAGCATGTGGGCGTTTCCTGTTTTTTAAACAGCGTTCGTCAAATGTGTTTTTATCCTACATTGCCTTTTCACATCAGATCGTGTGAACATGACGGATCTTTAATCTGATTGGTTGATCCTTCATGGACGTGAAAAATCACCTCTCATTGAAATGGACTGAGACGATTACGAAGTCGCTCCTTATCCCAGGATGTGTGGCTTCACCCTTAGCCTTACAAATTTTCAGTGATTTGAACAAGGCAATGATTGATAACTCGTTGTTGCTCCTCCCATTACGGGGTTTGTGAAGTGTCACTCTCCCATCGCTAGTTTCAGCACTCTCAGAGTGTTCTGTCTCTAAATACACTAAATAATCCAAGTTATCTCACACAGGTGTACAGAACGTCACTAGGAGCTATCTATTGACAAGTCTGCCGTGATTGTTCAGACTGAAAGGAGGAAACCAAAGATAGCATTTTTCTTGGGTACTCAGATTATTAAACGGATTTCATTTAGAGAGTAATGTACAGCGTCAGCTACTACTTTCCATCCAGCAAAAGATGTCCCCAAAAGTGACAGAGCTAGTAGTGTTCCCCTGCTGCCACCAGAGGGCAGTATTGCTCCTTGTGCCTCAACGCATGATCCTGGGAACCGCCTGAACTTGCTGCCCTGTGTTTTCGATGGTTTAATAGACTGAACACTAATCTAATTTGACCTAATGTTCATTTAGATAAATCATTTAAATGTACCGCTAATCCCTGTCTCTCTGGTCATGAAGCATGGAGATAAGTTCACCTCTAATTGTGGCCTCGGTTAGAAATGTTTAAAAATGGCCCGGTTCTTGGTTCCTGGATCTCAGTTCCTGGTTCCTTGTCTCTTCATAAACACTGACCTGATTTATGACCGGCGTGACGTAGCCAAGTATGCGGTAATCGATGGCCTTGGGCAGTTTTGTGGGGATGTCATCGAGAGTGAAGGTGTTGTTGGTCCCTCTGGCCTGAGGAACCACCAGACCAGTCATCTTCTCAGCCACTTCCTCAGCGATCTGGGGTGGGGGTGTGAGAAGACATGGTTCAGGAGGAGAAGAGGAGGTTCTGGGTAATTATTCCTCTATAAGTATGACTTGGTAGTGCGAGCTGTTCTGTCTGTGATGTGGTGTAGGTTGGGTGGTGCAGGTTGGGCGGTTCAGGTTGGATGGTGTGAGTTGTGGAGTGCAGGTTGGGTGGTGCAGGTTGAGTGGTGTGGGATGGGTGCTGTGAGTTGTCAGGTGCAGGTTGGGCGGTGCAGGTTGAGTGGTGTGGGTTAGGAAGTGTGGGACGGGCGGTTCAGGTTGGGTGGTGTGAATTGTGGGGAGCAGGTCGAGCAGTGCAGGTTTTGCGGTGCAGTTTGGATGGTGTGGATTGGGCTGTGCAGGTTGGGTAGTGTGAGTTGTTAGGTGCGGGTCAAGTGGTACGGGTTGGGTGGTGCAGGTTGGGCAGTTCTGGTTGGATGGTGTGAGTTGTGGGGTGCAGGTTGGGTGGTGCAGGTTCAGTGGTATGGGTTGGGTGGCATGGGACGGGCGGTGCAGGTTGGATGGTCTGGATTGGGCGATGCAGGTTGGGTGGTGTGAATTGTGGGGTGCAGGTCGGGCAGTGCAGATTAGATGGTGCAGGTTTTGCAGGACAGGTTGGATGTGTGGGTTGGGCAGTGCTGGTTGGACGGTGTGGATTAAGCAATGCAGTTTGGGTGGTGTGGGTTGGGCGGTGCAGTTTGGATGGTGTGGGTTGGGTGTTGTGGGTTGGGCACTGAAGGTTGGATGGTGCAGGTTGGGCGGTGCATATTGGGAAGTGTAGGTTGGGTGGTGCAGGTTGTGGGGTGCAGGTTGGGTGATGTAGGTTGTTGGGTGCAGGTTGATGGTGTGGGTTGTGGGGTGCAGGTAGGGTGGTGCAGGTTTGGCGGTGCAGTTTGGATGGTGCAGATTGGATGGTGTGGGTAGTGGGATGCAGGCTGGGCGGTGTAGGTTCGATGGTGTGAGTTGTGGGGTGCAGGTTTGGTAGTGCATGTTGTGTGATGTGGGTTTTGGGGTGCGGTTGGATGGTTCAGAATGATGATTCATTCGGAATGCCAGACTCATCTACAACCTTCCCAAATTCTCCCACGTCACTCCTCTGCTGTGATCATTCCACTGGCTACCAGTCGCTGCCAGGATCTGCTTTAAAGGACTGACCCTTGCCTACACTGCTGCCAACAGGAGAGCCCCCATCTACTCGCAGGACATGACTCGATTCTATGTGCCTGCTCGATCACTCCGCTCTGCGGCAGCAGGGTGCCTTGTAACCCCTCCCACCCGCCCAAAGGGATCACAGAGCTTCTCCACCCTAGCTCAACAGTGGTGGAACGAACTTCCCGTCCCTCTCCGAACCTCCCCCTCACTACCCATCTTCCGCTGTGGCCTGAAGACTCATCTCTTCAGACGATACCTAGACTAACCACCACCACGCTGTATATTTCACTCTAACTCTCTCTCCCCCCTCCCCCTTTTTCATGACACTTGTTACATGCTGCCCCATCCCAGCACTTTTGTTAATTTGCATTTGTTGTAATACTGTAACTTATTCTTCTGCCTAGTTGGCTTTGCAGAGGTTAGGTCTGAATAGTGTTCACTGTGTGAACTAAACTGTGTTCTTGGCTAGAAATAGCTGTACAAAATAAGTATTGTACCTTACTGAACCTGTGTTTAGCAGTTGTCTATGACCATGAAATGCACTTTTTGTACGTCGCTTTGGATACAAGCGTCTGCCAAATAAATGTTATGTAATGGTGTAGGTTGTGGGGTGGAGGTTGAGCGGTGCAGGTTGGATGGTGTGAGTTGTGGAGTGCAGGTTGGGTGGTGTGGGTTAGGCGGTGTGGGATGGGCGGTTCAGGTTGGGTGCTGTGAATTGTGGGGAGCAGGTCGAGCAGTGCAGGTTTGGCGGTGCAGGTTGGGCGGTTCAGGTTGGATGGTGTGAGTTGTGGGGTGCAGGTTGGGTGGTGCAGGTTCAGAGGTATGGGCTGGGTGGTGTGGGTTTTGGGGTGCAGGTGGGGCGGCACAGGTTATGGGGCGTAGGTTGGATGGTGTGAGTTGTGGGATGCAGGTTTCGTGGTGCAGGTTGGGTGGTGTGGGTTGTGGGGTGCAGGTTTGGCGGTGCAGGTTGGGCGATGCAGGTTGGGTTGCGCAGGTTGGGTGGTGTGGATTGTGGGGTGTAGGTTGGGTGGTGCATGTTGGGCGGTGCAGGTTGCATCGTGCAGGTTGGGCGGTGCAGTTTTGGTGGTGCAGGTTGAATGGTGTGAGTTCCGGGGTGCAGGTTGGGTGGGCATGTTGGGCAGTGCATGTTGGGAGGTGTAGGTTGGGTGGTGCAGGTTGTGGGGTGCAGGTTGGGTGGTGCATGTTGGGAGGTGCATATTGGGAGGTGTAGGTTGGGTGGTGCAGGTTGTTGGATGCATGTTGGGAGGTGCATATTGGGAGGTGTAGGTTGGATGGTGCAGGTTGGGTGGTACAGGTTGTGGGGTGCAGGTTGGGTGGTGTGGGTTGTGGGGTGCAGGTGGGGCGGCGCAGGTTATGGGGTGTAGGTTGGGTGGTGTGGGTTTTGGGCTGGAGGTTTAGCAGTGCAGGTTGGATGGTGTGAGGTGTGGGGTGCAGTTTTTGTGGTGCAGGTTGGGTGGTGTGGGTTGTGGGGTGCAGGTTTGGTGGTGTAGGTTGGGCGATGCAGGTTGGGTTGCGCAGGTTGGGTGGTGTGTGTTGTGGGGTGTAGGTTGAATGGTGTGAGTACTGGGGTGCAGGTTGGGTGGTGCATGTTGGGCGGTGCAGGTTGGATGGTGCAGGTTGGGCGGTGCAGTTTTGGTGGTGCAGATTGAATGGTATGAGTTCCGGGGTGCAGGTTGGGTGGACATGTTGGCCGGTGCATATTGGGAGGTGTAGGTTGTGGGGTGCAGTTTGGGTGGTGCATGTTGGGAGGTGCAGGTTGGATGGTGCAGGTTGTGGGATGCAGGTTGGGTGGTGTGGGTTGTGGGGTGCAGGTTGGGTGGTGCATGTTGGGAGGTGCATATTGGGAGGTGTAGGTTGAATATTGCAGGTTGGATGGTGTGGGTTGTGGGGTGCAGGTTGGGTGGTGCAGGTTATGGGGTGCATGTTGGGAGGTGCATATTGGGAGGTGTAGGTTGGATGGTGCAGGTTGGATGGTGTGGGTTGTGGGGTGCAGGTTGGGTGGTGCAGGTTATGGGGTGCATGTTGGGAGGTGCATATTGGGAGGTGTAGGTTGGATGGTGCAGGTTGGCTGTGCAGGTTGTGGGGTGCAGGTTGTGGGGTGCAGGTTGGGTGGTGCAGATTGTGGGGTGCAGGTTGGGTACTCGCCATGTCTCCCAGGTGGTTCATGCCCAGCTGATAGGAGTGCATGCCCTGCTCATACTCCAGGTTGTGGGCCTCGATCAGCAGCGTGTTCTTCTCCCAGACTGACCTGCGCTGCTCCTCCTCCTCCTACAGGTTCAAAGGTGACTGTGTTCTGTTAATGACACTCTACGCCAGGGGTCTGCAACCCTGGTCCTGGAGAGCCACAAGATGTGCTGGTTTTTGTTTTCAACTTAAAATCAGCACCCAGTTCAGACCCAGGAAACCAAGAGAATGAGATAACTGCTTATTTAAATGCTCTAACTAATTCATTAAGTGAAGAGCAACAATGAAAACCAGTAGAGCCTGTGCATCTCTAGGGCCCGGGTTACAGACCCCTGTGCTACACCCTGACGAGATATAACTATCACAGACAATCCACTAACCAGATTTCACGTTCTTTTTGTCTTACTTTTCCTTAACTACAGAATGCTCTGTAGTTATGTCACAGAAGTGTCTGACGATTCTATCGTACATTTTGAATCTGCATGGTACGTTTTCAGAAGTTATATCAAATTGTAATATTTGCCGTCAATGGAGACGTCGCTTTCAATGTTTAGATTGCAGAGTTGAAAATCTGGTCAGTCTATAGCATGGCTGTCCAGTCTCATCTGAAAAGGGCCAATGCGGACGCAGGTTTTTGTTTTAGCCCAGCTTTACGACACCTGATGCAACTCAACAAATCATGGTCTTCAATCAAGACCTAAAGTAGAATCAGGTGATTTAGTACTGGGCTAAAGCAAAATCTGTGGCCACTCCGGCACTTTTTGATTGGACCCCTGGTTAGCCAGTGCCTGTGGCAGCCATGCATGCCCAAACCACAGCACGCCCACACCCACCACTTCCTTGGCCTACTCGACCATTTGGGATTACTAAGCTTACCAGTGCTCTCTTTCTTCTCAACGATGTTCCAAACTGTTCAATGTTGGTAAGCCTAAGGTTTGGCCTATGTCTCTGACTGTTTTTTTCTTCTTCATATTTCTCAGGCTCATAATGGGTTTCTTGGCACAGCTCTGGTCCTTATGCTGAATACACCAATAACAGAACCCATAGCAATCAAAAGCCTAGAATCAAAACTAAATGCTGTTCACTCCAATGGCCTGCACAGTCCCCAGATCTAAATCCAATAGAGCGCCTTTGTGATGAGGTGGAATGAGAGGTTTTCAGCACAAAATCTGCAGGAACTGTGTGATGCTATCGAGTCAGCCTCCACCAAAATCCCAAAGGAATGTTTCCAGCAACTGGTCGAATCCGAGGCAATAGGAATTTAGGCCGTTCAACCCGATGCTAGATACAGTAGGTGTACCACAGTGCTGTCACCAATAACGACGACTCCAAAGGCAATCGAAAGCCTAGAAGCAAGACTAGAGACTGAAACTTATCTTATACCTGCACTAAGGAAGTAATTGAGCACACCAGACTCATCAGAAACACCCGTGAAGCCATTTGTCCCAAACATTGTGGTGCCCTAAAACGGGGGGGGGGGGGGTCTGTGTAAAAAAAATAAATTAAAAAAAAGTGCTGTAATTTCTACATGGCGAAACCAAGATGTTTAACAATACCCTTTTAAAAAACAGAGAATATGTGCTTTAACCACATGTGAATTGTTCGATTACAAATCTAAAATGCAGAGTACAGAGCCAAATCAAAGAATAAAATATGTAGCTCACTGTATATACATATCTCATAAAAAACACGTTCTCAACGTACAAAAATGCCAAGTTACTCACACATACAAGACATACACTGTCTCATTCATTCAGCCAAAATCCAGGCCTGCGATTAAAAGTACTGATATCAAAATGACGCCAAGTTACAGTACTACAAACAATATAGGCTATCTTGCCTCACCGAAATTACATAAAATGTATTCCAAAGCAATGCTACCCAATATTTCGTCAATTCTTTCAAGCCACTTGGCCCTGTGTGTATAAGCATGCAGTACATGGACAATCCAAACATATGTGTGGATGGCTTTCTCACAGTCAAGATTGATTGAATAGACCTGTATATGTCCAATTTGTATTGGTGTGCATGTATTTCGCTGCCCAGCCTTTCTGTTGCATGAATGATAGTATGTTTCTTGGTATAAGTGTGTGTTTGTAAATGTGAATGTAATATGCTGCCAGGGAAATGTCCCCATGGGGATAAAGAAGTTCTCTATGTATGTATGTACAATATGTATTTTACATGCAGTACTTCTTGTACGTAGCAAATATACAATAACTTGTACATTTACTGAAATTCAGTTCAGAAGCAAGTATAAACATATGTTTTCTGGAGAAATATGCTTCCTGTAGTTACTGACCAGTAGTTTTCTACATGAATTTCAATGTGTTCCATGAGGTATTTCAAAATATTTGACACTTCTGACACAAAGTGTGCATGACATTGTAAAATGGTAAGATTACAAAACACTGGGCCAAGTGACTTGAAAGAATTGAGGAAATATTGGGTAGCATTGCTTTGGAATACATCTTATTTAATTTCGGTGAGGCAAGATAGCCTATATTGTTTGTAGTACCGTAACTTGGCGTCATTTGGATATCAATACTTTTAATGGCAGGCCTGGATTTTGGCAGTCTGAATGAATGAGACGGTGTATGTCTTGTATGTGTGAGTAACTTGGCATTTTTGTACGTTGAAAACGTGTTTTTTATGAGATATCATTTCTTTTTGAAAAACGTTTTATTATGAGAGTGAGAAATGCGAAGTGACCCTGTAAGAAACGGTTGTGGATTATGGCTATCCTTGTGTGAAGTTGTACAGTCTGATGAGCGTGTACCGTTTAGCAGTTTCGGTTTGCTATATATGTAAAACAGTGGCTGTGACAAAGCGTGCGGTGGCGTAAGCGTAAACGCATGAGAAACGCAGGTGAAATATGGCCAGTGTATGTATTCACGGATTTGACGGCCATCCAACGAGCCTTGATTGACAAAAGAATCAGCAAGCCCGTATAATTATAGCTCCCTAGGTCGCAACTTGTGTAGCCTTCTGTCCTGCTCCGTTGTCTGTTTCATGGAGATGCACTTTTAGTGTTTGTAAGGTTTATAAGGCATTTTGATAGGCTTATCTGCAGGTAAGAATCCTCTTTGCTGTTTTGCTAAGCTAGAACCAGAAAACTTGATAGTGGAGAATAGGAGCAGACGCGTATGTCACAGCAGGCTTTGCATATGAGAAAATAACAACAGTGTGAGATAAATTAGGATGAAATGATGAAATTGCGTAGTTGAAACAATATGTTATCAGCAGAATGGGCATGTAGGTGAAGGCTGACATGATCACAGACTATAGTGCGAAGTAAATGAAGTGACCATGAGCGAGCTTAGTTACCTTATCGAACGGTATATATAACAGTCTGTATAAAATGTCAGTCGTTCAAGTGAAGGGTTAAGTAACGTGTAATCTATTGCCCTGATGTGCTTTTGCCATGTTCAGTAGTAGTTGTAATTATGAGTGAGTCATGATTTTAAATGTAATGTTTTAATGCGGAGTTGCAGAACGTACATACGTAGTAATTGTTTGTATGTGGCTAGATAGAGAACAGGGCGAGGTAACATGAATGTAGAAACTTGGCGTTTGCTGATAAGAAGGTTTTGTACGGTAGCCAAGTGAAGAAATATAGTTAGTATAAATGGCACAGTGGTGAACTGGTGTAACTTGTTAATCAAAGGAATACATTTGCCGTCACGAAATGCATATGGGTGGCCGTGAGTGAGTTTTGGTAAAGCAATTATAAGCGTAAGAAAACATTAGTGTGAAAGAGGAAACTGTCTGCCTGAGGGCGAGGCGGGATTCAATCCTTCAACCGGAGGTTTACCAGTCTGTGACTTTGTTAGTGCAGCACCGTGACATAGCTATGCAATGTGTGAAATATCATTAGTAAACCTGTCCGTGGTTTTAAAGAACACAGGCCAGTAAGCACAGAAGAGCTCCCGTTGAATCCATATGGCTTTGCAATATTGTAGCCGGTTAATAACTGAACGTGCAGACGGTACGTCATAATGCAGTTCAGTTCGGTACACGTTCGGTGAACGGCGGGTAGATATGGTGCAAAAGCAATACTTGAGAAGTAGTAGACAATTATTAGTGAGGGTAAAAGCAAGTTAAAGAAACGCGTTCCTAGCAGGGCTTGAACCTACGACCTCATGTTCCCTAGAATGTAACCTTGCCCACTAGGCCACAGGCTGTTTAAACTGGAAATGTTTCAGAGTAAGAAGGTATGGGTATTTTGCGTGTGTATGCGAGTTTTTGATTGGGTCGTGTAGGTGAAGATTTGGCTGGTGTCAGTAAAATGTCCAATGGGGAGACATATTGTCAGTGGGATAGGCGGCAGGAAAAATAAGAATGAGAAGAAGAAGAAAGAGAAGAAGAAGAAGGAGAAAACGTAAAATCCCCTTAGTTTGGGGCTTTATTGTGTGGACATGTGAAGTTGTTTATGAAATCTATCTGTTGAAATGAGGTCAGAATGCACAGAAATTAATGTTTTTAAGGGCTGAGAGTCTGTGATCTGTGTGGGTATTTCTGTAGGAAACTATGAAAAGTGCCAAACTCTCGGTGCTGTATAGGTATGGGGCATGCCCCTGCCAAGGCGTAACTTGGCGGGATGGCATACCTGCTATCCCAATATATCATTTATGACCACCTTGTTCAACAGCACAACTTTAGTGTCCTGTTGGGAATTAAACCTTTAAGCAACTTTAAGCGATTCTGTTGTCTACATAATCCTCAATGTGTAATGTTTCCCCGTCAGATACTGTCCAAAGTACCATCTTACAACTGCATCACACCCGCACACACACGCACACACACACGCATACGTACACACACACGCACACACGCATACGCACACACACACTCTCTCACCCACACACACACACAAACGCACACACACACGCATACGTACACACACACACACGCACATGCACACACGCATACGCACACACACACTCTCTCACCCACACACACACACAAACGCACACACACACATACGCACACACGCATACGCACACACTCTCTCACACACACACACGTGTGCACACCCATGTACACACACACGCTCTCACACACATACACACACACACACACAAACATACACGCACATGCACACACACACACACACTCACGACAAAGTACACAGAGTAACACCTACAGCATTTTACAATGAACATGTTGCAAAAGCAATTTTTATTTGTATGCATTTAAAAAACCTTGAACTGTAAGTACGGAGTTCTTTAAAACAATTCCAAAACGTGCAGGTTAAACCTGTTCAACCTGTTACACTTTTAAAGAGCAATCATTGCAGATATGAATACATTTCAATAAAGATCGCGATTAGCATGCAGATCAGAGGTGGGCAATGAGGGCCGTATCGGTTTCTGTGTTTCTGGCCTTAATGACTTAATCAGCTCTAATATTTACCCCAATTTAACATTTTAGCTGCGCTTCTTGATGCATGCACGAATGACAACCTAAGTCTGTTCTTGTGTTTCTACACAATTTTTTCGCTGTGATCTAATCTACACATGAACCCAGTGTTGGCGTATATGGCCAGATGGCTCATTTAACCAGGGTAACTGGTTGAAACAAAGACCTGCACACACACACACACCGGCCCTCTATAACCAGAATTGCCCACATCTGATGTAGATATATGCATATTTCATGCAGTTTGCTTTCTGTTGTCTAAGTGAAGATTAATAGGTGATTAACAGCCTGAGATCTGCTTTAGCGTAGCCTGGTACACTGATGGTGTCACATGGTGGGATATATGGGGAAGTTAGCAATTCCACACTGGTTATTCCTGTTCCTGGCCATTCGGATGAATCCGCTTTCACCCCAATCTGTTCCCCAGCTAGAAAACAAGGAAACATGTGAGAAGTCATTATTCAATACATCCATCCATTATCTAACCCGCTTACTCCTGGTCAGGGTCATAGGGGGGTGTTGTAGCCTATCCCAGCATGCACTGAGTGAGAGGCAGGAATAGACCCCAGTACAATTCAATACCCGGAGAATCTGAACAAAACTAAACCGCACAAATAACAATTTTCATTGTTCAGTGCTTAAGCATTTTATGAAACAAAGACTAAGAGGAAATCTAGCAATAATGTAATTTTTCTGTGATTTCCAGGCTAATTAAATCAGACAATTGCACTAGCATTTAACAGCTGTTGGCAAAAACAGCCATGGATGATGTAATGTAAGTAAATGGACACTAGATGTCGCCAACACAACATATATAGTGAGGAAGGCGCTGCATCCGTTCATCCTGTTGTGAGGATTCTTATTTTCTCTAACTGACACGTGCTTCTTGTGACTGATTTTCAGCTGAAAACCTGTAATCCCCCTCCCCTCCCTTCTCCACACCTCTCCTCTATTTGTTCCAAAATCATGGGATATCTGTCCAAATGCTGTGTGCCTCTATGTCACTGGTTTTGTTTTTTTTATATATGTAGTATTACATCTTACATGGAATTTTCCATGCATCTATACATTGCATATGACTTATTTATTAATAAGAGCCTGTGACAAAATATTTCAATGCAACAATTACTAAAGCCCAGTTCATTCTATATTTTCAACTTTGAGCATGATCCTGTAGGAGACTCACCCGGATGCATTATGAAGAGGAACGGGGAGAGATGTTTACCTGTTCTTCACCAGCCAGAAGTCCTTCCCCCTGTCCGTCCCATACCCAACCACGAGCACCGCATGACTGGTCTTCGCCGAGCTGCACAAGGGGTCATCGTACACGCCTGCCGAGAGAGACAGTGGGGTGTGGTGCAGCGGTCAGAGTATACAGAGTTACTCTATACAGTGTTAGTGCCAGCATGACAAGAACAGAATAGTCTATTCTACAATCTATTCTACTTCTAATTCCATTGTATTCTATCCCATTTGATTATATTCAATTATGAGTAAGAGCATTGCTCATTTAAGGTACTGCCTGAAAATTCTGCCAAAAGTCTGCCTCAGTCCCAAATACCCCCCCCCCCTCCCCCAACACACACACACACACACACACACACAAATAGTAATTAATTATATCTTGGTTTTATGGTGTTTTTTCTGCAGCAAACATGTTATTTTACTATGTGAGTGCAGTAGAGTGGAGAGCAAAAGTAATTTCAAAATGTCATTTCTTGAGTGACAGGGGTTTGGGCGGCATGTTGGGGGGGGGGGCGCTCTCACCTCCTCTGTAGTTGTGGAAGGACGGCATCTTGCAGTTGATGCTCACAGAAACGGGGCCCACGTTGGCAACCGCCCGTTGCAGTGCCCTCTCGTCACCGCGCCGGAGGATCTGGAACCCCGTGCAGTACCCGGCTCTGCCTCGTACCGAGTAACGGCACTTCCCCTCCTGGGATGAAGAGAGAGCCGTGTTACCACCATTATGCATTCATTACGCGCTTCTCCTCATCATTACCACCATTACGCATTCATTACGCGCTTCTCCACATCATTACCACCATTACACATTCATTACGCGCTTCTCCACATCATTACGGCCATTACGCATTCATTACGCGCTTCTCCACATCATTACCACCACTATGCATTCATTACCCGCTTCTCCACATCATTACCACCATTACACATTCATTACGCGCTTCTCCACATCATTACCATCATTACGCATTCATTACACGTTTCTCCACATCATTACCACCATTACACATTCATTACGCGCTTCTCCACATCATTACCATCATTACGCATTCATTACGCGTTTCTCCACATCATTACCACCATTACGCGCTTCTCCACATCATTACGGCCATTACGCATTCACCGATGTAGCGCTTCTCCACCTCAGTTCTGGGGCACTCACACACACTGGCCTTTGTTCCATCCTTAACTGCCATGTCTGAAGTACAAAGAGGCTATTCACTGTTATATAAATAGTTCATAAAGTAATACTTATATTAATTTAATGAGGGATGGTTTACCCTCTCGCTGCCATAAATATTTCAAAATAATTCATGTTTCAATGAATGATTAGGAAGCCAGACTGCTTTGAGGAGAGAAGAACGGATAAAAATGTGCAATCAGGAAAGAGCCCCAAGTCTCCTCTTACACCCGCTCCCATGATGCTTTGAGGCAGTTCTTCTTCTCCTCCCCTTCTCCCTGTCCTTACCCTGGACTCATAGGGGTAGGAGCTGTCAGAGTCGATGCCCTTGTTCTTGATGATGTAACGGAAGGTCTCGCAGAGGTAGCCACCGTTGCAGCCCTCGTTGCCATAGCTGCTGCTGCAGTCCATCAGATTCTGGGGGCTGAGGGGGACCAGCTTGCCCGTCTGCCTCTTCATCAGTCCCTCCATGGCCCCCGTAACACTGAACGCCCAGCAAGACCCGCAGCGTCCCTGAGGGAGACGCACAATCGGCTGTGAGACTGCCTACCAGGCTACGCTAACGCTATGAAACTGCCAGGCTAAGTGAATTCTGGGCTAATGCTATGTTACCACCAGGATAAGGCAAGGCCACTGTTAAGCAAATTCTAGGCTAATGCTATGTTACCACCAGGCTAATGCTAGGTTAATACTAAGCAAATTCTAGATTACTGATATTTTACTACTAGGCTAATGCTAAGCAAATGCTAGGTTACTGCTATTTTACCACCAGGCTAATGTTAGGCTACTGCTAAGCCAATTCCAAGCAAATGCTATGGTAATGCTATGTTACCACCGAATGTTAAGACAATGTTAAGCTGATGCTATATTACTGCCAGGCGAATACTAGGCTAATGCTAGACCAATGTTAGGCTAATGTTATGGTGTAATTTGTTTACAGTTGTGCAAGGTTGTTACTGTATACATGATCAGATTCTTTAAGTTCACAGAATGTATTTTCCTTTGCCTATTTCTCTGGATAAAAAATTCAATGTCAGGTGAGAGTGGGTAAGCTGTTCGTGTACAGTATGATACGCACTGGGTTACAAATCCCTTCTCCAAAAGTGGCCTCTCCAAAAAAAGAGGGGGGGAGCAGGGCCGGCCCGTGGCATAAACGGTCTATGAGGTTGTTTAGGGCCACAACCGCTAGTGGGGGCCACACGAGCAGGAGTGGGAGCCACACAATCCAATGTTAATATTTTTGTAATAACGTTATTCATTCCCTATTGCGGAACTTGCAATATAAATTTAAATTGAATGATAACAGAACATTTCATAACCACGTAACGTAATAAGGATTTTACCAAGCTACCACCCCCCCCCCCCCCACCCCCCGCTTGACAGAGTCCAGCAGTAGCAGCAGCACTCCCCCCCCGCTCGACAGAACCCAGCAAACCACAATCCCTCCCCGCTTGGACAGATTTGCTTAGGGCCACCTAAATCCTAGGGTCGGGCCTGGGGGGGAGGGTAATAGAAGCCTATGTTCATGCACGTTCAGTCTCTCCCATCAGAATTTAATTGCTTTGTGCCTCTCCCTTCCCCCACCCCCCGTACCCAATAGAAGAGCTCACCTGGTCTCGGACTGGGCTGACCATGCCTTTGCTCCTCCAGTCCACCGACCGGGGCAGGGGTACCTTGCCGTCGTCTGGCAAGGTGAACGTTAGGTTGCCTTGACGATGGAGCTCCTCCACCACCTCTTCCTCGTCCCTCAGCCCGTTGAGGACAGCGTTGACCTCCTCCGCCATCTGGACAGGTCACAGTTTGGGGGGGTGGGGGGGGGAGTGGTGGGGTGGGTTGGACGTAAAGGAGCACACTCAGGAAGAGCTTGCCTCCTGCAGTCATCGAGTTTGACCCGAAATCTAAAACGCTGACTCTTAATCACGTTGTAAAACCGCGCCCTGTTACTCTGATTCTCTGTGGGGCTGAAACATGGGCGTGGCTAACCAGCTCACTCGTGGAAAGTGAGTTGCCGTGTGGCAACATAATGGCAGCATGCCCGTTACCTAGCGACAAATAACCTCACAGAACTTCTGAACACCAAGGAGTTCATCGGGGCCTCACATGACCAGGCCCTTTTTAAACAGCCTTCTTCACATTAAAGTATAATTTTATCTTGTTACCAGTAATTATAAGAAGGTCACTGTGAAAGCACAAAATGTTCAGATCCTCATAGAAGGGTAGATTTTATCCCAGCTTGACTACGTAATATAAATTACTTTAGGGTTGAATTCATTTTTGGACAGTTGATTTAACATTGAACCTTTTGCCAAGCACAAATAATTCAGTTGGATAATGTTGTAAAAAAGAAATAGTGCCAAAATTCAGTCCAAAAAGTTTCCAGATTAGCCTGAGAAAGCCTGAAAAGTTTTACTGATGTTGCTCAGGGTAGGACTGACACATACATGAACAAATGCATGTTGTCTGTTTAAACATCACTGGAGTCATTAAGTCTTTCTATCAGGCATCAGAATCAATAAAGGATGGCAGTATAAGGGATATAATCAACACACTGAGATGGAACTGTACCTCAATATGAGGCAAGTCACCATGAGGACTGTACCTCTATATAAGGCTAGTCACCGTGAGGACTGTACCACTTTTGGAGGGAATCTTTCAGAGAACTGTACCACTCTATGGGTGAATATCTTAGAGGACTGCACCTCTGTGTGGGTGAATCTATTGGAGGAATGTATGACTTTAGGGGGGAATATGTTAGAGGACTGTGCCACTATGTGGATGAATCTATTAGAGGACTTTAGGGATGACTATGTTAGAGGACTGTACCACTGTATAAATGAATCTGTTAAAGGACTGTACCACTGTATGGGTGAATTGACCAGAGGACTATACTACTCAATGGAAGGATCTAAAGGACTATACCAACTTGTGGATGAATCTGTTAGAGGTCTGTACCATTTTAGGTGGAATCTGTTATAAGACTGTACCACTTTAGGGTGTAATCTGTTACAAGACTGTACCACTCTGGGGGGGGGGGGTCTGTTAGAGATCTGTACTACTTTAGGGTGGGATCTGTTGCAGAACTGTACCACTTTAGGGGGGAAGCTGATGGAGGTCTGTACCAGTTAAAGGGGGAATCTGTTAAAGGACTGTACCACTTTCGGGGGAAATCTGTTAGAGGATTGTACCACTTTAGGGGGATCTCTTAGTGGACTGTACCACTTTAGGGGGATCTGTTAGTAGACTGTACCATGTCTGAGAGGTGGTTGAGGCCCATGGTGAAGGAGTGCAGGCCATGCGAAGCCTCCATGTTGTGTTTCTCCACCATCCTCAGGTTCTTCTCCCAGATCTGCCTCCTCTGTGACTCCTCCCCCTGATCAATATTTTAAACAGATAATCAGTCACTTACATGCATGCACACACTTACATGAGCACACTTTTGCATAAACGCATGTACATGCACACACACACACCACAGAGACATACAGACACAAACACAATTTACATGCAATCCACACATAAACACATTCACTTCTGCTTTCTCTCTCTCTCTCTCTCTCTCTCTCTCTCACACACACACACACACACACACACAGGCACACACACCACAGAGACATACAGACACAAACACAGTTTACACGCAATCTACACATACATGCATAAATGCATACACACACACACGCACACATACATGCATAAATGCATACACACACACACACACACACACATATGCATAAATGCATACACACACACGCACACACAGGTCAGGTGACCCTTGCAATACGCAGTGGAAGAGGAACACAGTGAGAGCGGAAAACCACAAATACTCTGCATTTCTATATAGCTTCCGTTTCATACCGCAGCCTTTACACCATAACGGCTTTAACTTTAAACCTATGGACCACAGAACTGCATTACAACTGGAGCATCTATCCAAAGTAATATAAAAGGACTAGCTGTTCCAGGTGTAATGCAGTTCTGTCGTTTACAGGTTTAAAGCCATTGTGTTTAAACTCAGGGAGGAAAAACAACACAAATCATGCTAGCTGCCAGATGCTAGCTTAGCCCCCATTTGTGCAGCTGTAGATATCTCTTTCAGAGGCATTTCTACATGTATACGTAGACATTTCAGGATGACGCACTGTGTGTTACAGCTGCCACCAATTCCCCAGAATATGCACAGGATTTTCACTCAAGAAGCAAGTTTCCCAATTGGGCTCCGAGGTAAAATATTTTTTTCCTACCACACAGACAAAGATATGAATTTTTTATTTATTATTTATTTTAGCCAATGTCTGCACTAGCCTCGTTGTACATGTGATTTAGGTACACAACTGAGCATGTCTGTTGAGCAAAAAAAAATGGTACTTCCTGGTTCTGATGTGCTCCCCATAGGTTTCTATTGGCATCACTGTCCCTACATATTTTTCCTCTAAGGCCTGGGCCTCTGTGTCTGCAGGTTTTTACTCTAAGGCCTGGGCCACTGTGTCTGCAGGTTTTTACTCTCAGGCCTGGGCCACTGTGTCTGCAGGTTTTCACTCTCAGGCCTGGGCCACTGTGTCTGCAGGTTTTTACTCTAAGGTCTGGGCCACTGAGTCTGCAGGTTTTTACTCTAAGGTCTGGGCCACTGTGTCTACAGGTTTTTACTCTAAGGTCTGGGCCTCTGTATCTGCAGGTTTTTACTCTAAGGTCTGGGCCTCTGTGTCTGCAGGTTTTTGTCGGCTTTTTTCAATCAGCGGCCAATCAAGGCCCTGGAAACAAGGCGTGTGGACTTTGACACGCTTACCTGGCTGCCATACTCTTTATTGTAATGGTCCTTCCAGTCCTTCCACTGACCATTCAGAGTCAGGTTGAGATGGGAGGAGGCGTGGCTAATGACCCCGAGGACCAATAGAAAGAAGTTCTGCAGGGCATGCATCCTAATAATACTTTCTGAAGAAGAAGGGAGTAGGTGGGTGGGGGAGGGGGGTCGTGAGTTCAAGGCAAACAAAAAATGAAAAAAAAAAACAGACATACATACAGTGCATGAGAAGTCACAAAATGTCCAAGGCAACCACAGACGCAGATTTCGGGGGGGCGGGGGGGACGCAGGGGATACGTCCCCCTCAATATTTGGAACACGTGCATTTGTCCCCCTGAATTTTGTGTTTTCCTTTACATAAATAAAGACATTTCCACCATAAATTGGACCCGTTCTGACGGCTCGGGGACAGAGAGCGCTCTTACCGCTGCGTCTGACGGTGAGACCAGGATGACCCAACACTCCTCACTGGACCGTGTCCCAACGAAAAGAGCACCTGTCTCCACGCGGTCGCCTAGCAACGGGAGAAGATGAGGCCCGAAGTCTGCCCTCCTTGATGTCGCGATCAACAATCTATGAGCTCTTTCTCTCCCTCTTTCTCTTTTTTCTTTCCCTGTCTGTTCCTCTTTTGCTCTCCCCCTTTCTCTCTCTCTTTCACTTTATGCAGCTCTCTCACTTCTTCTTACTGTAAGTCGTGTGAAAGTTATTTCGGGCCGATAACCGCGCAGGAAAGGCTTGAGGCTGCCGGTCACTATTTCCTCATTCTGTTCGATTAAAGTATTTTTTTCTGCTACACCTAAATGACCCTTAATCAACATGCATCCCCCCCCAACCCCCTGATCGTGTACAGAATCAATTCAAGTTGCAAGACTTTAAGGTAACACTCTGATTCCTCAAAGTATATTGAATAAGGGATAATTGGCTTTAAATACAAACACAAGACATGTACACTTCAGATCAACACAGCTTTTTGAGCGTTACTCTAGTAACAAATTTTAATTTCAAGTTTAATTAGTTAGTTTCTTTTTTATTTATTGCAGCAGATGTCGCTATGTGGTCATTACCCGGGTGTTTTCGGAAAACATTTTGTTCAAAACACAGACACAATGGAATGG